>NQII01002100.1:203750-393127 GCA_002778355.1 Clitarchus hookeri | reverse complement strand
CTTCCTTCTCATTGGTACGCACAGCTTTGTTACTGAATATTTATTGCCTCTACTATTGTTTTAATACTGATCGTACGTACTATAAAAACATAACGATGGCAGGAAAGCGCAACTTCCAAAACGTTGTGATTTTTCGTTTGCTGTCTGGGATTAAAGTTGTTTACATCTTGTTTTAGCTGTGCTGTCTTCGTTCTTTCGTGTCATTCGTAGTTAGAGTAGAGCACTATATCATAGCCCACATGTTTATGTTTATGGTGTTTTTGTTCCACTACTGTTGCGGCTTTCCCCAGAACATTTTGGTTCTAGTATAAATTATGTATGATCTCTGTCAATCACCAAGAGAGATGGCGTTTGTTTTTCACCTCTGGTTTATAATATTTTATCACCATGCCGTTTTTTTTATCCTCTTTTGTTAGTCGAGTCCATGCCACGTCGTCTTGTGGCACTTCTGCGTGATCGGGGGCCTTACACGATATTAGGTAGGTGTACACTTTTTTTTTGCCTCTTCAGTGTAGCTTTAGAAATAAAATCCCACATAGTTTAATTTACTTGATTTTTTCTAAAATATGTACATGATTAAGCATTTAGTAATATGACCGATATCGTCAGCCTATTTAACGCAAATAAATTTCTAATTTACAACCATGTTGTAAATACCATAATGTTATTGAAGTTACTGTCTCTCTTTCTCTTGGCAAAGAAAGAGAGTACTAAGTATTCAATTCCTCACGGCAGTTATGCAGTAAAGGTAACGAGTTTGGACACTCAAATTACGGTAGACATAAATTTATTTTTGTTTACGCTGTTCCAGTTATCGCAAGCAAAATTTATCACCAAGTTTTGGAGGGAAATTCTGCTTGAGTGCCATATGTACTTACGCGTTCCGGTGACTGCAGTTTTCTTATGTCTTGTACTTCGTGTCTTGAAGTCTTCCCACAAATATACGACCTCGCCAGTGTCATTCATATCTGCACAGTTCACTGAAATTCACAATTAAACCCTTACCATCAAAGTATTTATGTACACAATTGTAATCCTATTGATTTCTTGAAATGTTTGGCCAAAGAGGCTGTGTGTTTTTATTAAATGTGTAAAAAGGGAGAAAACCAGTAGGAATTTAATAATACATACATAATATTGACAATAATTAACTACCAGATATTAATACAAAAATTTACATTTTCATTTCATTATCACTGGAAATATGAAATACGTATAGGAAATGGGTGTGTCGTTATATGTCGTTAAAAAAAATCCTTCTGTTTGTATATATTTTCACAATAAGAAATTTGACCGGATAATTCTAATAGTTATATTCCAAACTACTGCACGGATCTGAATACCACTGGTACATTCGTTGTTTATGTAGTTCTTTTTAAATGGAAAATTATAAGGGATTAAATTTTTTTTCAAATACTTTTGACTATACTAAAACTATAATATTTTACTTGCTCGTTTGTTGTACAGTCACAAAATTTCCAATTACGCAACTCTTTCAGAATCCATACCACTGCGTTTGGAGTATCTGTATGAGAGATATGGCTCACTGAGGCTATATTAAATAAAATGAAAATTAATTTATGTCTTTGTGTTATTTTGGAATTGTATTTTCTCCTACCGTAAAAATTTTTGCGATGACTTCCACAGTAATTCCGTGTTAAAAGCAACTTTATATGAACTTTGCCATGGTATAAACGATCAGACGCTTCTTTTTTACAAACGAGAATTTTTCCCTTGTTACTAATTTGGCTATCGTAAAAATATAGAACGCAAAATATATTCCTTCTTTTTTTCAACATTTTAGCAGATTAATTACGCAATCTCCTTAAAACTTTCCAATTTCACTTTCTAGCCATTACACTTTAATCTCCTTTCTCCTTTTCACTCTTTTCCTTTCATCAAGGTCTCCCGTTTCCACCCAGAAGCTCTCTTCGGGTCTTTAGTGCTGGCTTGATGACCAAGAGAAAATCAATTACTAGAAATTTATAATGAAATAAAATTTCTTTGATGGCATATTGCATAAATGGAATTAGCTTACTGTGAGGATTAAATATCCTTTTTTTATTTGCTTTCATCTGACAGATAATTTGAAGTATTATATACGTAATCACGCCACTGAGCAGGCTACCAAATTTTAAGTACGAAGATTACTGATGGAACTTGCCACTTCAAAGCCTGGATAAAATTATTTATATTTCAGACAATCTGAGACAAGAAAAGAAAAATAACTTAATAAAATAAACTTTTTTTCAATAGCTGCCATATTTACACTTGCTACCTCCACACCGAAGGGATTTCATTGTCACCTGCCTATCTCTGAATTTTTGACGAAAAATACAATCTCTAATGCAGTGTCAATAACGAGATAGGGATATTTACAATGCACTTTATTTGTTAATAGCAACTTCTGATGCATAGCAAGGAAACATATGGTCTAGTCTCTACGCAGCAATTACATCCAATTAAATGTACTCAGCTTCGTCTCTAGAGAATATTCTGAAACTCTACGTAATTAGTGGGGAATGCTAACAACGCCGAGTACCTGGGATGTTCTTCACATTTCAGAGAAGCGAGTAAATATCTCGTTGTTCCCGAGTACTGAACGGTTGTCATATGTGGGTTGATAAATATACCCATAAAGTTATTTAACATGGTAACACGTTTTACATAGCTGTTGCTGGAAGACTGTGCCGTATTTGATTTTAAAAAAACGCAAATTTCCACTTGGTGATAAATGATGGGCTTTCTACCAAAAGTCGTGCTTCCCAACATTTTGCCAGATAGCACCAGTTAATTTATTACACCTGGTCACGCGAAGTAAAGCAATATATGTCCTGTGGATGATGGTATGATGACGCATTTGAAAGAAGAATACTGTTTTATGGTCTCTGATAGCCCTGACTTATAAATCTATAAGTTATTGGGTAGAATAATTGTTCGAGATCTATTTCCAAAAACCGTTTGTAATGTTCTAATAAAATTATTTAGTCTAGAAGTGCCAAAAAACTCAGGAACACATTTTGTTTTATCCCCTTTTGACAGCAGCACTCAGGCAATCAATTGTACAAAAGATAGAATTTTTAATTTGTTGCCAAATAAATTAGTGAAAAATTTTAACACTACTAATTGTTCAAATTAAATATATGCCCGGACAAACGAGTTTTTACTTGAAATTTCGAACGAAGATGAAGATGATTGTCTACGAAGACATTTTTTTCTTGCTATATTATTATTTTCTTACCACATTTGCTTGAGTTTCCTTCAGTTAAAATCAACATGTATTATCATTTGTATAAAAAGCAGTGATTTAACTTGTATGGGATTGACTGCTCCTTAGATGTAAGTACAATCTTAAAATCGTTGTTGGTTTATCAAACTTTGTTCTTCGTTTTCAGCATATTTTATGTTTGGGTGACGTTATGTCATAAAAATTTTGATAAAATGCTAAATCAATTAAATAATAAACTTGAGGTAATTATAATGTAGTAAATTATAGTATTTTATCGTTGTTACATGTGCCAGAATTTTCGGGAAGTGATTGCAAGTCTGTGTTTAGTTTCAGTTAAATGATTAATGAAGTAAGTAAAAGGGACACCTTTAAAATTTTCTTTAAAATCCGGACTTTTTTTGTCAGGTCCCTACACTGTAATGTACACGAGGAACTGAAATAATGAACTACCTCGAAGTTTCTTTGTGGTGTTCTAGAAACATCAGCAGTTATTTTGAACTTCCGTTAAATATGTAAATTATTTTGATGTCAGTCATTTGTTTCGCAAAATACTTTATGTTTAGAATTACAGCCCATCCCATAAAGCAGTTCCCGTAAATAGTTTGCTACCATGTTTGCAGTTATGCCATTATGTTGTCGATACTACTGAAACATAAAATTTAGTACAAAATAATTTTTTGTCAATTTGAAGCCATTTACATACCAGAAGGCAATTTGCTGGTGTCTGTGTACGAAGCGATTCATTCGGGTAGCTGGGCCATTTTTGGTTCATTGTTACATCATCTGTGCATACATTACAAAAAGACAAAATAGTTTAATTTTGCATAAAAGTGAAAAATTCTCATTTTGGCCTATGTAATGAGTACACAAAATCGGTAGCAACAATAAGTGTAACTACATTGTCGTTTTTCGATGCTTACTTAATATATCATTGGTATGTGGCGTTGGTACGGGCATGGCCTTTGTGTTGCACGTTTTTGTGGAATATTTCTTGTTTTACAGGATGAGTATAAAAGAATACCCCAAATTTGAAGCTATATAATATCAAAACCAAACCACGTACAACCTTGGTTGACCAATCAAATGAACCGTGTAACCGTGAAGTATGTTTACCATATCTTCATAAATGTTCAATNCTACAACCTTGGTTGACCAATCAAATGAACCGTGTAACCGTGAAGTATGTTTACCATATCTTCATAAATGTTCAATATGAACACCACGAGCGGCCTGAACGACATCTACGCGATAATCAAACTCGTTCCACACTCTTGTCAGCATGCCCGGTGTTTTAGACTCACTCCGTATTAAACATCAGTAATTTTATTATCTTCGTTTTGGGACAGCAGGACCTGGGACTGGAAAGCTAAGCTGTTTGTGCTCTGTCATTACAATTGCCTGGCGGCCGTTTTCCCCCTCAAAATTTCCTGTTTTCCAGTCAAACTCAACTAAATTTCCCTCAAAATTCCTTTTTTTGCTTAAAAATGTACCTTTCTTTCCTTAAAATTACCCATTTTTCCCTTCGAAAAGTTAGAGGGCCCTCAGTTGCAAACACAATTCCCCCAAACCGCTTTTCAGCCAATTCGGGGGGATTTATTTCGAGGGCAGCGCAGTGGCAGCCATATTTGTTTTATAGGCATAGGGTATGCCAAATCGATACACGGGATCTGGAGCCAGAGCCGACCAACGGCCATCATCGCTTATGACTGCTAAAGTGGGCCACCGGCATGCGCCATCTTAGATTTCGTCTGCTGTATCACCCTCGTCGCCTGCTAGGGGCGCTTATGTCAGCCATGTTGTTGTTGACTGCTCAATCATGCCAGTATTGCCCACCATGTTGGTTCTTTCGTTGCCTGTTAGGCAGCGCTGCTTCTCATTTGATAGGTTGTCTCATGATATATGTGTTATTAGGGCTTAGCCCTTATGTGTTTATTTTGTGATAGACGACTCAAAATATCGTCTGGAGTAGGACGGGAAGGAACCGCCAAAGATTGGGTAACCAGTATGGTAGATTCCTTAGACAACTCAGCTATTGGGACACGTGTTAGGAAAATTATTGATGTAATATTGTGTGCTTATCCCATGTCACACTGTTAAACTTTTCCATGAAACTGCTTCCTATAAAATTAGTCAAATATAGTTGGACAGTTATTATATGATTGAAACGTCATAAACGCCGCCATATTTGTTTGAGAAAGTAAGATTGCTTCAGTTTCTTTTAAACATTTGAATATAAGACCCGCTCTAAAATTTCTTTTTTGTTTGATTGNGAAAGTAAGATTGCTTCAGTTTCTTTTAAACATTTGAATATAAGACCCGCTCTAAAATTTCTTTTTTGTTTGATTGTCTCAGCCAATCATAATCGTGCACGACGAAAATGGACGTCAAGAAACACTATAATAAGGAGCAATTGCTGGAAACGAAATAGGTTATAAAGGTACTATCAGAAGAAGCTCTCTGGGCACTAATTATATTTTAAGTGCATATTGAATATATAATTACCAACACAGAGGCATTTAATTTTAATATGCAGGAATCATCTGACATAATTGAAATTGATTTTAGTAAAGAAGCGAAGGTAAATTACAACATTCGTTACATTTCTTCCTGGAACTGATTGCAAGGGTAAACTAAAGTAATATCGCACCATGAAAATATATTTAAAAAATAATTCAAATTAGATTCTCCCAGTAAAAAGACAGTGTGACACATTATCAAACATACTCAAAAGTATTTGATAAAATTTGTTGGAAGGAAAAATTAGATGGTCGTTTTTTGTCTTCGAACTTTATTATCAAATTCGACAGTGTGACAGGGACTTTAGGGAAATTATATATATGTTGTTAGAGTCATGCCCCTTATGACTGTTTTAGAATACTGTGTTTAAATTATATTGTAAAGAATAGGAACAAATATATANAATACTGTGTTTAAATTATATTGTAAAGAATAGGAACAAATATATATTTTTTTTGTTGTATAGCTCCCATCATTATTTAAGAACAAGAATGCATAATATTGTTGTATAAGTTTTTGTAACCCGGATGACTGTTCGAAACTAATGTAAAATAAAAATCATTTTTAATATACTTTTGCAGTCATACTCAAAATAATTATGCCAGAGGAATGCAACTGATATTTTTTAAGTTTCAAAATGCACCAAGGTGCTTATATGGTAAGTATATAAAAAATACATATTCTTAGGTATGTTTTAGGGATATATTTGAATGAATTATGATACATGTAAAATCACCACATAAATCTTTATGACACTTATTTACAGTAGATACACTGGCATGTATGCTGAATTAAAATGTATTTGCTATCGTTAAACGGATGTATTTATATATTATTTTAATACAATAAATACTGTATGTAACTTTGAAATGCATTTATTCCAGGTATGCTAACTTCATGGGACATGTATCAGCTATATTATTTTGGATTTATAAAAAAATTNATGGTAAGTATATAAAAAATACATATTCTTAGGTATGTTTTAGGGATATATTTGAATGAATTATGATACATGTAAATTCACCACACAAATCTTTATGACACTTATTTACAGTAGATACACTGGCATGTATGCTGAATTAAAATGTATTTGATATCGTTAAACGGATTTATTTATATATTATTTTAATACAATAAATACTGTATGTAACTTTTAAATGCATTTATTCCAGGTATGCTAACTTCATGGGACATGTATCAGCTATATTATTTTGGATTTATAAAAAAATTNGAAAGTAAGATTGCTTCAGTTTCTTTTAAACATTTGAATATAAGACCCGCTCTAAAATTTCTTTTTTGTTTGATTGACTCAGCCAATCAGAATCGTGCACGACGAAAATGGACGTCAAGAAACACTATAATAAGGAGCAATTGCTGGAAACGAAATAGGTTATAAAGGTACTATCAGAAGAAGCTCTCTGGGCACTAATTATATTTTATGTGCATATTGAATATATAATTACCAACACAGAGGCATTTAATTTTAATATGCAGGAAACACATGACATAATTGAAATTGATTTTAGTAAAGAAGCGAAGGTAAATTACAACATTCGTTACATTTCTTCCTGGAACTGATTGCAAGGGTAAACTAAAGTAATATCGCACCATGAAAATATATTTAAATAATAATTCAAATTAGATTCTCCCAGTAAAAAGACAGTGTGATACATTATCAAACATACTCAAAAGTATTTGATAAAATTAGTTGGAAGGAAAAATTTGATGGTCGTTTTTTGTCTTCGAACTTTATTATCAAATTCGACAGTGTGACAGAGGCTTTAGGGAAATTATATATATGTTGTTATAGTCATGCCCCTTATGACTGTTTTAGAATATTGTGTTTAAATTATATTGTAAAGAATAGGAACAAATATATTTTTTTTTGTTGTATAGCTCCCATCATTATTTAAGAACAAGAATGCATAATATTGTTGTATAAGTTTTTGTAACCCTGATGACTGTTCGAAACTAATGTAAAATAAAAATAATTTTTAATATACTTTTGCAGTCATACTCTAAATAATTATGCCAGAGGAATGCAACTGATATTTTTTAAGTTTCAAAATGCACCAAGGTGCTTATATGGTAAGTATATAAAAAATACATATTCTTAGGTATGTTTTAGGGATATATTTGAATGAATTATGATACATGTAAATTCACCACATAAATCTTTATGACACTTATTTACAGTAGATACACTGGCATGTATGCTGAATTAAAATGTATTTGCTATCGTTAAACGGATGTATTTATATATTATTTTAATACAATAAATACTGTATGTAACTTTGAAATGCATTTATTCCAGGTATGCTAACTTCATGGGACATGTATCAGCTATATTATTTTGGATTTATAAAAAAATTACTTATTTTAATCAAATATGATGCAAGCCTTATCATCAGACTCGTCTCAAATTCGTGAACTTATGCCGCGTGCATGAGTCCACTGTCATGTTTGTGATTTATTTAATTAATTATTATTTTAATACCATATGTGTTGTACGTGAAATATGGCCAGACTCGACTTTCCACTACCAATTAAAATATTATGCTCGATCTGCTAACTATCGGCTCGTATGCCCCCATCAAATTTGTAATTTCTAAAAATAATTATTTATTATTTTATTTAAATATGATATTGTACTCAGTCCATTTGAGTCCAGTCTACTCCTCAAGGCTCGTGTGTCTACACTCATAATGGTCTTTAGAACCATTGTCTACAGTCTTCAACACAATGGTTTTCAATACAGTTGTTTTCCCACATGTGCATTCAACTACCTCTGTCAATTCATGCAGCTGCAGGTATCGGAATTTCCACCTGGCCTGACCCAAGTGTGCGTTAGCAAAGAGTACATAAGNATGTATCGGAATTTCCACCTGGGCTGACCCAAGTGTACATTAGCAAAGAGTACATAAGAGTGTTCACTGCATGGCCAACATAAATTGTTTCTGCTCATGTTCACCACAAGCACACTATATTTAGTATTTAAAAATATTGTAAATAAAACAAAAATGAATGTATTTGTTTAAAAACAATTGATAATTAAAATAATATATACATAATTCAACATCAAACATTGAATAAACAACACTTTTCTTTTGTTGGCTATCTTCGTAGCCGTGTCATCTTGAAGCATTGTGCATATAAGTTCTTATACACTTGCTCATCTTCCATCGTGGTAACGGCCTAGCGAAAATACATGAAATTTGTTTACCCCGAACATTGCTTTCGTCATCCCAACTGTTTGCAAATTTAGACAATCCTAGCCAATAAACCTATCATATATTATATTTACTCTTAATTACTTTTTATAAAAGATCCGAACTAGGAAATTTTGTAACTCGTATTTCTTGTTCATAAAATCCTCCTTGGATAAGTTTACCTTTCATGTCCTTGAGGTAGTAGTACATTCTGGGTTCAAACCAACGGAGTTTTATACATTTGGAAATTTCATTGGACCAGCCTAGCACGAATCCTTTCTAAAATATTCCCTTAAATCGTGAGATATGTTCATAATCACCCAGTTGTAGTTTCAGTTTATGTTTGTACAATATTTTCTTATTATTAAATACAACTTTCAATAGTGAAATGTTTATTACCTACGTGGTGTGCAAGCCAGTAATGCTGTGATTNTCATTACCTACGTGGTGCGCGTGCCAGTAATGCTGTGATTAATATGATTATACGCACTCACGTGTTAAGGCAATATTGTCAGCCATTTCTATCTTCCTTGTGCAGTGAAACATTTACACATTACTGTTTTAAGAGTACGGTAAAATCATTGGAGAATTATGGCTTTCATGCAAGTTTGTGTAGAATAATTACTTATCTTATATTCCTCCATTAGTGTTTGAAATTTGTGATTATAGAATCCTTTGCCGAGATTTTTGGTAAATTATTGGGAGAACCCCTATCTCGTAGAACGAGTTTCATTGTATTGGTTACGCACTTGCCCGATTTATTCTTACCTGGCACTCACCAAGCATACTTCCTGTAACAGTCTATAACTGTTAGCATGTATGTAAAACCTTTGTTTGCACACGAATAAGGATTAATTTCTACCAAGTCTGCTTGATACAAATGGCGTTAACAAAACACACTCACATTACGTCTGGGATAATTACGCCTAGCCAGCTTGTGAAGATCGTCAGCTATTTGTGCTCGCGACGTTATGCTAGTACCCATCCTCTCATGATACCTCCAGGATATTTGTCATTTCGTTCGTGTGGCAATTATTTCCCGCTCATTGAGAAGCAATTACAAGACGAAGTCTTTGTACAAGCCCGTTAATGTCATTCCAATAAACATATTCTGGAATCATTCCATCTTCTATATACTTAATTAGCAGACCATAACTAGCGGATATTCATATTTCGGGAAACAGCTATGAAATAATGAAAAGTTTTGACTGAGATTCTTCCTCATATTCGCTGCTGTTAGGATTGTTGTTTTTAAAATGTGCCCTAGTAAATTTCAGGAGCATACTACAATGACATAACGACTCGCGCTAGTATCGAAGATGATTAACTTTAAAATGTAATACATAAAGTCTGTGTGCAGCTCATATTTCGTCACCGACTTGTGTTATACCGTTGGGTAGGAAAATATTTGTTTGCTTCCGAAGAACCATTTTTTATTTCGTCAGAGCACTCCATAAGATGCAGCACTAAATCGGGCCATGTATGAAAGGCAAATAGTTTTAATCTTCTTTCTTCTTTAAAATTAATTTACACCTTCGCTTGGTCCCGGGTTCAATGTCCAGTAATTTTCTTATTTCAGCAGGAGAAATAATCTGCTGTAAATTTTCAAGTCTGGGTTTTTATGTATCCCCTAGCAGAGTGTCTCATTCCAGACGGACATGATTAGCAGACAGATATTTCGCATGCTCATTTCCCACGGCACACTGTAATTCACTTGTAGCATCATCCATCATACTGTGATTTTGAAACACAAATACGACGTTTTTTATGGTATCGTGGTTATATCATTATACAGGTTTCAGCCCATGCACCAAATATTCGTCCATGGCTTTATGCCAGCACTCATCCAGCTTATCACTAACAATTTTCCCAGTGCTTATCTTCTGTATTACATGCATTTTCACAATGCTTTCACACATCGTCAGTATACACTGAAGAGCCAAAAAAACTGGTATAGGCATGCGTATGCAAATAAGAGGTATGGAACCAATCAGAGTAACGCGTAGCGGCCGGCAGCTAGATCGGTTACTGCTTCTACAATGGCAGGTTATCAAGATTTAAGTGAGCTTGAACGTGGTATTATTGTCGGCGCACGAGAGATGGGACATAGCATCTTCGAGGTAGCGATAATATTTGGATGTTCGCGTAAGACCATTTCACGAATTTACCGTGAATATCGGGAATCCGATAAAACATTACATCTTCAACATCGCTGCGGCCGGAAAAAGATCGTGAAAGAATGGGACAAACGACAGCTGACAAGAATCATTAAACGTGACAGACGTGCAACTCTTTCTGAAATTGGCGCAGATTGGATTTGTGGACTGCCCTAGAGGATTCGTGGTGTGAATTGCCTACTGCATACCTTCAGACATTAGTCGAGTCCATGCCACGTCGTCTTGCTCGGGGAGCCCTACATGATATTCAGCAGGTATACCAATTTTTTTGGCTCTTCAGTGTACGTAATATCAGCAAGAGCAGCGAATACTTTGGCTGTAATTGTAGCCTCGAGTTGTGCAAGCTTCGAGTCTAGCAATTTTCCTAGTTCGTCAATAACACGTGTGCATGATTTTTACCATAGTGACCAAAATTTGAAACTTGATAGTGGTATTCATGACATATGTGCGAACGATACGTGTATGCTGAAACCTTAATGTGAGCAGACTATGCTCTAATGCGTGTGTGTAGGTTCATAAAATATAATTTTTGGATGGTGAAAATTTAGCATACATTACTACAGGTTTATGCATGGTGGGTACGATGGGTTATGGATTAGAGAATGNCCCTAGAGGATTCGTGGTGTGAATTGCCTCCTGCATACCTTCAGACATTAGTCGAGTCCATGCCACGTCGTCTTGCTCGGGGGGCCCTACATGATATTCAGCAGGTATACCAATTTTTTTGGCTCTTCAGTGTACGTAATATCAGCAAGAGCAGCGAATACTTTGGCTGTAATTGTAGCCTCGAGTTGTGCAAGCTTCGAGTCTAGCAATTTTCCTAGTTCGTTAATAACACGTGTGCATGATTTTTACCATAGTGACCAAAATTTGAAACTTGATAGTGGTATTCATGACATATGTGCGAACGATACGTGTATGCTGAAACCTTAATGTGAGCAGACTATGCTCTAATGCGTGTGTGTAGGTTCATAAAATATAATTTATGGATGGTGAAAATTTAGCATACATTACTACAGGTTTATGCATGGTGGGTACGATGGGTTATGGATTAGAGAATGGTTGCGTAAGATTGAGTCGTAGGTACGAGGCCGGAGGAGGTAGTATTTCATATAATTTAGCGAGAGGTGATATTAATGTACCTTAAAGTTTTTAAATTACACGATTTTCGATAATCTCGAGTTTCTTTTCCAGCATATTTACAATGTCTGCTGGGACGATACTTAATTCAGAGGAGATGGCACTAGACAGTTCTGTCGACATTTTTCGGACATCTTGGAATTTATGTTTTTAATGTAAGCCTTGTTGACCGCATAACCATCATGTTTCGCGTCTGCCATTGTTTTTATTCTTTTCTCCACTATAATCACAGTTATAATCTGCTGACAGCGCAAGACACCTTTTGAGCACGTGATATTTAAATCCCTGATGACCAAATTTTGAAATGGCGTAGTTCATATCTTATTGGTAAATTGCAATGAACTGATCGAAATAATGGTGGTACCTCCCTTTAATTTGGCCTAAATATTTTACGACCATGAAAAAACCATGAAGCTCGCGCCCACAAAATTCACTCCATCCTTAAATTTATCAAATTAAGTGTCGGCGTTTACATGATCTCAATAGGCATGGTGCAAGTTTAAACCTTCCATTTGAAACAAAAACATGGCGTTTGTATTGTCATATGGCAACTGCTCTGGTATGTCTGAATACGCTTAGCAAAGGTGGAACGAATTAACATCTGTATGCCTGCACATGGAAAAATGCTGCTGCAAGCCCATATGTTTCTCGCAAGCCACATCATCGAACATAAAAAAAGAGTTCAGTTTTGCTTGTTTAGGTGGTACTATGCCTTCATTTTCGCTGTAAGCATAATAGTTCAGTCCACCCACAGCACGTACAATTTGTGCTAGGCAATGGTACTTGGTTTACTTCAGAGATTTGGAGTATATGTATACATTCTCGAATCGAAGACGGTTTGATTCTTCCAGGAAACTCAGCAAGAAACATGTTTTGCCACACCTGGGTGGGATGCAAATCAAACATCTTATGGTATTAGGCAACAGGACACCATGACAAGATTCATGAGTTATGGCTTCATCCTTGGAAGTAATGCGGACCGGGAGGCTAACGTATTGCCTCACAATCTCCATGAAACTGATAGAAGAAACTTAATAGAAGTTCGGTGAATATTTGACTGCCTTAAGCATTTTAGGAATCATTAATTTAAAAATAAAATGTGGTGTGAGCATACAGTTTGGCAGGAAAAAAATAGGGAGACCCAGAAAAACGTATCTATAGGAGTGAAGCGAGGTGGTTTCTTGTCTCTCATCCTACTGCACTTATATGTAAATTTCCTCACCACTTTCCTGTTGATGAGGGAGTAGCAGAAATGAGTGAGTGGGTAGGCACTGGCATCCATCTCGTTCGCGAGCAAGGGGTATGCCGCCAGGTATGCTTAATAATTCTGCATTAATATTTCGCAAATTAATGAGTCAGTGTCTGTGTAGAGGAGTTTGTTCATCCTTTTTTCTCATGACGTCGTGATGGAACCTATACATGAATGTTTTGGACAAGTCGAGCACTGAAAATCTAGCGTAAATAGGTTTATCAAACAATATAATTTCTTTCTCCATTTTCATAAGTGATAGGTTTTCGTCGTAAATCGTCCTTTTCTTAGAGGTGGGCTTGGAAATAAATTTCTTTAGTCTTCTTTGATTGCATACTAATTGTCACTTTCTCTTATTCTCCTTTAGTTTACCAAATAGAGCTCATAAAATGAACACAATGAAGCCCATAAATGTCGAGGCACAATTTCCTATATTTTTCAAAAATGTCCAAAAACAGCAGGACCTGTGTCTTGAAATAAATATTATAGTAATCTTCCGATTTCTGGCAGATGAACATTTCCCCAACTTGTTGTGGATGTCTGTATTCATCATCTTCAGTTATATAAGTGTCCATTAATATTTTATAAAATTAATATCTGGGAAAGGGGGGGGGGAGGCAACTGCATCACTTGAAGTTTTTGGAGGCTGTCTACGGAATTAGAGGGGGACATTTTTCTGTTTACTAGTTCCATCTCGTCTGGACTGAAGAACATCAACTCCATATTTTTCAGCTGGCGTACGTGAAGTGGAAGGTATCTATGAATTCAATTGTGAATCTCTCCCTCAGCGATTTTGAGAATGTGATTAATTTTCCTCTGTATGCGAGAAGATGAAAATAATATATTCGTTGTAGCCCAGATGCTTTATTATAAAGTTCTTGTCATACCTTATATTGTGGAATAGTACTGGTAGAGTTTTCATACAGCAGCGGAGTTTGTCGCAGTTATTGCAGGAGTATCCAATGTAGTTTCCAGTGAAGTTAGTGGTTGTGATTCATTACCTTTCAGTTGTTTGTAAAGAATATTTCTGCGCAGTAGCAGCAGTTATCGGCCATGCCATAATTCAATCATTTAAGATTGCTGAGCGAATTCATGGGTTCGATGTCATCATCAATTTCCTTTACTTTGCTTCCAACGTCCACGATTTCTTCAATACATAAATTGGCAGCATTTTCCCCAATGTAAATTTTCGGTCCTATTAAAAGACTTGTTGTTTAGGCGGCAGACATGATGTCGTGGTCCACTTGAACATAATAGCAAAAGCTATAAGCTTCATGTTTCTGGTAAATGTGTGTGCTAGATGAATGAGGGTTGGCCTGGCAGGTTTGAACGGGCAGGAGCATGAACTCGAAAACTGCATAGAAGACTATTGGCATCTAGCCTGCAATGTGGTGGTTCTTAAACCTGAGGGTTGATCTAACCTTATCGTCATTGTTTGGGATTTCAATTCGTGCATGTTCATGAGGACTGAAGTTTTCTTTTCGCTCTGCCAGCATTAATTAACCCAACTTTTCTGTTACTCGTATCCTGGCATTATAGTGTTTGAAATATCTTTTGCAAATATGTAGTTATTCTCTCTCTGCTGTCACTTGAGGTCTCATCACGCGAGAAATTTTTTTTTTTTCACATTTGTATAGCGAGTACTGTATTCGGGGTGAGGAGTAGCAGATCGAAATGTATGGGCTTATCTTCATTACAGACTCGTCTTGGTGCCTCCTTCAGTTCATCATTAATTATGAGTTTGTTAACCTGGCAGCAGTGTGGGGAATTCGATACCATGAAAGTTGAACTTGGTTTCCTGTTCTCTGCAGAATCTGTCTACTTGCTCAGGTACTCTTTTAACCTTTCTGGCAAGATAAGGCCACTTAAAACACTCGTTATTCTTGTTTTTCAGGTTAATCACAGCTTCCCTGTTTTTTATTGGCACTAGCAAATCAATGTAACTGGATGCGTGAAGTGGATCCAATTTTTAATTCTTAACTGCATTCTCTTTACTACAGTGAATACCCATTCAGATCTCTTTGATATATACTCGTCCTCTTCCTGGTCACCACAGCTTCTTTCACATAACACTCATTGTATTTGGGCATGATTTTTATCTTGAAGGCACGCTGGTTTACTTTATCTTCGTGAGGCTTGGGTTTGCCATAATCGTACTCCAGGAATAAATTGGCTTTTTCTGGGTAATTTGAAGTTATTTCTTCCTGCAGCTGCTCTATTATATTATGTTTCATATCTTCAATGTATGTGCACTTGTCTTTGTCATCATCGCTTGCATTTTCCGTAACACATAACACTATTTCTTGATTGCGTTCAAGCATATGGAGCTCGTGAGCTGGAAAAGAGTGCCGCATACTGTTATAAGTTTCCATGTAGGTAGTCATATGTTCACCATTATGGAAAGTATATGTTATACNCATCATCGCTTGCATTTTCCGTAACACATAACACTATTTCTTGATAGCGTTCAAGCATATGGAGCTCGTGAGCTGGCAAAGAGTGCCGCATACTGTTATAAGTTTCCATGTAGGTAGTCATATGTTCACCATTCTGGAAAGTATATGTTATACAGTTGTCACCAGGTTGAAACTCTGAGTAGATGCTTGGAGGATGAAACAGTGCCATGTGCCAAATGCTGCTTCCAAACTGACCTGCTTCACACCTACTTGCTTGCCTTGTTTATAATGTGATGTGACACTTTAATGTCACTAGTGTTGAGTTATTTAATTTTTATCCACAGTCTTCTTTACCATATCCTGTCAACAAGGCCAGCACACTTACGTACATGCAAAATATTCTCTTCGTGGTATTTTCAAGGCCACTCTAAGTATATATAACTTGGTTCTAGCTGTCTCCAAATTACTGGCATTATTATTACTCGTGGAGGCAGCTGGTATTTCTTTTCTAGGCTTCATCTGCTCCTTATCCTAGTCGAGTAATAGCACAGAAGGCAATATTTTGGCAGCTTTCTTNCCCTATCTGCTCCTTATCCTAGTCGAGTAATAGCACAGAAGGCAATATTTTGGCAGCTTTCTTCTTGTTTGATCTTGCAGGTTCTGTACTATGATTCTTGAGCTTGTTATGTGTAGAGTTTTTCACATTCGTGGCTAAGGGCGACTGAGAAAGCACACACATAGATGCAAAGTGTGGCACATAGAGTAATATCATATAACCATCTTGATATTTGTACAACACAGCAACTTCGTTTATGCTCGCTTGTAATAAACACACGCTGTTCATAAAACGTACTGCCAACTATCGCATATTTTTTACAATTTCATTGCAATAATTTCCGAGCCATCGTTTTTGTTCTGGCCCGGCAACAAACACACAATCATTCGTTTCGACAGTTAGCCATTTGGTGGGTACCTAGTTTCCTTTTTCATATCTTACACTGTCATATTGCCATGCCAGACCGTGATAGTGTTTTGTTAACTTTGTGCTTTTGTATTTACTTTTTTATCTAATAAATANCCATATTGCCATGCCAGACCGTGATAGTGTTTTGTTAACTTTGTGCTTTTGTATTTACTTTTTTATCTAATAAATACTAAGTAAAGGAGGCAAGAATTTGCATGACCTCGTGCTGCCATCGCTGTACAATAAGGTAATTTATTTAATTATAAATCTTATTTGGGAGTGGGATCTCAGAATATTGACGAACATGGTGACATCCAGATGTTAACTGAACAGATGTTATAATCATGGTAAGAATTTAATGACTATGTCTTTCACATCATAGGTACCCAGATGGTAATGGGTTTTGAGAGCATATGCCTGGGTATCGGTTGGGAAATTTTCGCCCGCTGTAATTTCTTTGCTACAATCTCTTACCCCACAGTGAAATATATCATCCTGCTTGCTCGCATAAAAATTAGCACAGGCGCAGTGCTCACGAAATCACTCGGTTCTAAAGACAAAGACAATAACTGTCCATACAAAAATTGTTTAACCCCTGCACACATTTGGTAAGGTAGCATGTACAATCAATTTGAACAATTTAAAATAAAATTTATGTAGGTGAAATTTTTTAGAATTTAAAAAAAAATATATATTTATTTTTTTTTACCCGATCGAATGTTGAGAGGTCTACTTTTGCGACATTATGTTTTCTCATCTGAGATGCTAGAATTTGTATCTAGGTTTCTCAGTCGAAAAACTTGATTTTACGTTCCCCTTCACGTCTAGAGAATATTTTAGGTTCGGGTAAGTTTACAAACTCCATGTGCGGAAGGTGATGTCTATGTTTCGACCTTCCTCAACATATTTCATGAACTTCACACACTCCGACATTTTCACCTGAATGTGGGGTAGAAACCAGTCTAACAAATGTATGGACAGCATTATGTTTTCGGGATTCTCAGTCGTTTTCCAGATGGCATTCATTTGTGTGTCTGCTAAAAGTACGACCAACTCAGGTTTCGAATTAATTATGATGTGTATCTAATATTCTGTGAAACTGAGCAGCATCGATAGCTGAATACTTATTTAAAATCTTCCCCCATTGTAAATTGGTACTTTTTAATCTCCTTCGATCCCCCAACCAGCCATTTTTGCAGCAGGCAGTTGGTTGCACATGCGTGAGAGATAGTTTATAGTAGAATTTATGCTTACATCTTCGTAGTAATCGTCCTCGAATTTTTTCAGCGTGTAGGAAATTCGATATATCATATGGTGTATACCAATTCTGATTATTTTGGTGGCTGCCCTTGCTGCACCATCAGCCTTTGTAAGCATGCCTCAGAATCTCAAGTATGAGTTAAATGGTACTTTGTAAATTTCTTGGTTTTGTGCTGGTATGCGAATCTCGGGTATAGGGAACATTGAAATGGAAATCCGTATTCGAAATGCTATCTTAGTACCTTACCAACTTTTCTGCGTTAAGTATTTCAGCATAAAATGTGTGTTGCAGATTTTTTAACCCCAGAATTTTAAGGAAATGTGAATTTTCTCATCTTAACAAACGGCAGTCTGGTGCTTACTGAGCTTGAGTTTGCTACAGGAGGCCAAAAAAGACCGACTTTTCCTTTTAAATTTCATCCCCATATTTCTTCAAACGTAAGCGCAACGTACGCCTTCACCTCGGAAATTTAGTAAACTATTATTTTGATCTATAATTCTAACAGTCACATTTTGTAAAAAAAAAATTACTCATCAAATTTATTCACTTCGTAAAAATTATTTTCAAATCGAAGCATATGGGCCAGAGTATAGTTTTTGATAATATCAGTATTTGCATAACAGAATATTTTGCTTTTCAGAGTATTGGGGCTTTCACGAAGTAGAAAAGTAATGCCGGCTGGTTGCAAAGCTTTCCTCAGGTAGAAGGAAACATCGTGAAGTTCGTAGCTACCTCTACGTAAAACATTTTTACCAGTAGTACTATCGAGGTTAGCAAACCTGAAAGAACCATCGGTAAAATGGAACAGAAAAATATGTCTGAAAGTATGTCGGGGCAAGAAATTAGACACCGTCTAGCTTCAGGATTGGAAAATGGACAGAACAAAGATCCGTTTTTCTACCGTTCAGAATCCAAGTTACATACATTACTGGTGTGCTGTAATTAAGTGCAATACATATGTTTTAACAAAAATCACAGCCAAAGTAATATTAGACACAAGTAACCAAAATTCAACTGACTCGTAAGTTGCTCAGTTTGGTAATTGTAACGCATTCACCCCCTCCCCCCACCAAATATTATCCTAGCTCTGGAGGCACTCGCAGGTTGCCAAAACTATCAACAAAAAATTCGATTGTTTGTTTATGCATTTAGTGAACAGTCCCATGTGTTCCTGGGCCTCTACTTTTATCCCAACTTACTACAGCACCCACTGAGTGCGTATATCTATGTGGTGATCTATGATGCATACATAATCCGCGAAAAGGTTGTATTTTTAATTTATCAGCAAACTTTTTTATGTCCATGTTCTTAAGAGGATATTTAGGCAATGATTTTAATATGTCATTTTTCCACTTCGTTTGAATAGTTTTCTTCCTTCTGCCTCCTCCTTCATGATATGGTCTTAAAAACCGTTCAGGACATATTTCTTTACCAATAACAAGTGATTCCATTGTGCAAGTGTTCCTAATTGCCTCTGCTTATTGTTTGTGTTGGTTTTTCGGTGTGTTGTATGCTCGTGCAATACCGCTACCCCCCCTCCCCCCCATTTTCAATCTGCCCAAAGCAGGATGGATGACAAGTTCCATAGCAAGGGAATGATGACCGGTGCACAAAAAAATGATCTATAGTGATGTAATAGGTAGAATAGAATAACGTCTGTCGCACACAACAACCAGTCTGTAAAATTTGTATAGTGTATAAGGGAGAGTACACTGATGAGAATATTATTTTTATCTTGGGCCAAACTAACAATCACCACTAACATTGAATGCCTGACCTGGTGCTTGAACTTGCCCGGTTTCACAGGACAGTAAAGATTTTAACCACAACATGAAACATATAAAACCATCCTTACTAATGGTGAAAAACTCAAACCGCAACTACAGCCAGTCTGAGTAAGCTTAAACAACATGCATGAAACACTGGATGGCTAGAAACGAAAAATGCCACTGGCTGCAGATGGCTAGGGTGTCCACCATGCTGACGACCCAACGTTTGGCATTTCGATCCTCTGCTACTCCAGACGATATTTTGTGTCGTCTTACTATAATGTGTACGCATAAGGGTGAAGCCGTAATAAAACATAACATGAGATGACCGTACGAACGAGAAAGCCGCCATTCAGGTGACGAAAGAACCACCATGGTGGACAGCAGTTGCATGCTGTAGCATTTATAAACCACATGGCCGATACCAAGTTCCCTAGCAGACGACGAGGTTACTTCAGCAGGTTACATCCAAGTTGGCAGATACTTGTGGTGCACTCTAGCATTCATAAAGGAAGATGGCCGACAACAGTGCCCCTAGCAGGTGGTGAGTGAAATATAGCAGACGGCATCCAAGATGGCGGACGAAGGCAAAGCAGCCACATGAGGAAGTAAAATATAAGTTCTACTTGAAATACATTAACGACAATTTCAGGTAAGTAACTAGGAAATGGGAATTCTGCATCAGGGGCTGGGAACTGGGAAGCCGGGGATCCAAGGCAGCCATTTTGTATGACGTCAGGCCAAAATATCCTGCTCTTTCATTCCACATCACCTGAGTCCATCATGTGTTTCTCTCGTTATTTTCCTTTTTCCCTAGGAATTTTCCTTTTTTCCCTATTGCTAACTTCGTGCTCTATCATTCCCCTTTGTTTTTTCATGATCTTGCATTCCGATTTTTCATCTCTTGTTCTGGCATTCCAAAATTCCATTCTCGCGCTCTCTCATTTCTTCCTTTCTCTCTCTTGCATTATATTCCTTGGTTTCCTCATATTACTTCTGGTCTCCTTTACTTTCTCTCTTCTCTCCGACCCCTTTCCCCCCTCTCTCTCTTTTTACGTCCTACACCTTTAATTCCCGTGCCTGTGGCCATTTTTAATCCTCGCACCTGCCATTAGAGTATTCTAAGTTTTACCGTTCGCAATTAGGAGTGCTGTTATCGATGCGGCAATTTTTTGTGCATTGGTCCACTCGTCGCCTGCATTGGCGCACTAGCATCGGGAAGTTTAGTTTAATCAGTGGCCTCTAGGGGCCATGCAAAATTTTTTTAGTTCGTTGTTGTTTTGGATCTCAAAAAATGCCGAAAGCGTGCGGGATTGTTCTATCACTCCTTACGTCGGCAGTTGAGTATCTTGACCACGGGACTTCAGCAACATCTAGGAAAAGAGGATGCTTAATAATTACTCATATAATTACTAGCTCATATAATTACTAGCTGTGCCCACGGCTCCACTCGCGTGGACTACTGACTTATTGTTTAGTATTTTTTTAAAATAAATTAGAATTTTACTTATAGTAAATCTTTTCTAATATATACATAATATAAAACTCAACACCTGGGTGAATTAAATGGTAAAAACACTTATTAGTCTGTTATAGATCTATATATGCTACTTCGGAGATTTTTCTAGCTCTCTTTATTCTGCTCAATTCTTTACTACATGATATTGTTCCATCTGTAACGGTTTAGACAGTGTATTGCAAGAGAGCGCGCTGGTGGCAAACTTTTTTCCAACTTGATTAACTTTTATTGTTTGTAAATTTTTTGAAATATTTTCTTGCGATAAAAATTAGCCAATATTACCTTTCAGCTCTCCAACTTTTCTGTGCAAGAAATTACGTCGATCTGTGGCTCGGTTGCGACGTTGCATTGTTATTCCGCTTGTGTACTTTTTCATTATCTAATAAGAATTTCCCCGAGGAAATAAGATTTTCCTCGGGATAAAAAGTAGCCTATGTCACTTCCCGGTCCTCCAACTATCTCTATTCAAAAAATCACTTAGATCCGTTGCTCTGTTGCGACGTCGTCTCACACTGACAACTTGCATTGATGCAGCATTGTGCCCTGAGCGCTATTTTTAATAAAATAAACTTTTCTGAGGGAATGAGATATTTCTTCGGGATAAAAAGTAGCCTATGTCACTTCATGGCCCTCCGACTATCTCCGTACAAAAAATCACGTTGATCCGTAGCTCCGCTGTGACGTGAAAGAAGGACAAACAAACAAGCAAACAATTACACTTTCGCATTTGTAATATTAGTAAGGATTACTATCCCGGCATTCGGAAAAAAATTGGACAGGCCCAGACCTTTCATATATAAAAAATTGCCAATGCACGGTTAGGAGAAGAAAAAATGTATTCACTTGCATCGCACTCCCCAGTTAATAAACTTGTCATCGCGAAAATAAGAGGATTTTCATGATGAATACAAAAAGAGAAAAATTGCAGGCACCACGCGCTCGCACACATTTTTTATGTGTGTAAAGGTATATATATATATATATATATATATATAATTAATAGCACTCATAATATGCATATTCCGGTCCACGTAAGCGCTAGCAACTAATTAGCAACTACATTCGCACATAATAAGTTACGCATCAATATTTAGACACACAGAAGCCGCAACTTTAAAGAAAAAGTTATTTATATGAAAAAATATTGTCGTTATATCATTCAGAAAATTATATATATAACTTACATATACATTAAAATTTTTTGGACAGGTTGCATCTGAATATAAAAAGTTTTATTCATTCGTACAGAGCTCATTGCGTAGCAATGTATCTGCGCGGTGATTACATGTGTGCGTGCGCGCACCCACTTACGTATCTCCAACTTGTCTGTGCATTCTAGCAAAAGGCACTTCTGTATCTTCAACTTGCCCACGCGGTACAGAGCGAAACCAACAGCGCGTACGACCGCACATCACGTTGCACGTGCGTGGGATGCATGTATTTTTTTCTGGAACAGCTAGCTGTAGGATAAAAACACCAATTACACTTATAAAACTTTGTCAGCAGCGTGGTCACTCTCTCACTCTTGGAAGGATGATGGGGTTCGCAGCATCGCCCTCACACTTTACCGTCCGCATGGCATAACAATGCGGATGGCTCCCAGGCTTGAGAATGGGGCAGCACACTATGCCAGCAAAAAAACACCACCGGGAGTTTTCCTTTTACGCAAACAAGTCTTGAACATGTGTGCATATTAAAACCACCAGTGGTTTCCCAAGCATTGTGCACGGGCGGCTTATGAAGCTGAGAACGGGAGAAACGTACCATGTAAAAAAATTCAAAGCAGACAAAGGAATGCACAGAAAAGATGACAGCCACAGTAGAAGAGTACCGTATAGATATATGAAGAGAGAAGGGGAGACACCACAGATATAAAGAGTTAATGCAAGTATGATTTGACCACCAGTTACAGCAGTGCTAGTATGATACGAATACCATATCACATCCACATCCCCCACTAGGATAAGCATTGAGTCCCCCACGAATTGGCTACAAACCCCAGGTCGGATACCCTACATAGATGATAAAACCTGTGCACAAGTATGCTCATGGGTGATTGTGGAATGTGGAATAATACACACATCACGACATATCGGTAACACACCTGGCAAGATAGGTATACCTTTTTCACGGGCTATAGAGTGCCATCACACATCCGCGTCACCATTCATCAACAGCAACAAACTTGGCTAGATGAATACAGCTGTTGCATGAGCTACAGAATGCTGCTGGATAAAAACACATAATAAAAACAGCGTGCATGTGATCACATTGGTGATTCCAGAAACAGTACACACAGCCAGATATATCGGTAACACGCCTGGCGTGATAAGGATACGTCTTGCACGGGCTATAGCGTGCCACCATCCATCAACAAACAAAGTACCGAACAAGATGAATATGTCTCCTGTATAAGCTTTAGTATGATGCTGAAAAAAATATAATAACTAAACAAATCATAATACACATATTATTCGTAGTGGAAGAGGGGAATGAGAGCGCTTCAGCTTCGACAAGCCCGGAGTGAGGAACTGCCTCCTACTATGCATAACGACTCCTGTTGCTCTCCCGGGGACAGACACATATATGATGATACGTGCCTGTCCCAGTGGTGTGGGTAAAGAACATCACCCATGATAACCATAAGGGACATTATTTACCCAATCATCTCATATTTGTTGTTTGTTGTCCAAGGAGCCAGTTAGTTTTTACATTGTGTATAAACTTCGTGATGGTGCGACCTAATACTTTTGACCAGTACTGTCAGTAATTGCTGGTCAAATAATATACATTTATAATAGTCAAATGTGGTGCTATTTTGCACTACACCCTTCTGTTTTCCTTTATCTAACTTCATTTACTTAACCTTGCATTAATTATATCCATATAGCTTCGCCTTCATTACGACAAACTCCAACATATCTTTACCTCCACACTCATCCTTGTATTTGCTAATCGTTCTTGCGTTGGTGGGTGAGTAGCAAGAATGAGTGGGAGGGTAATGTCGAATTCGGCCAAAAGTGTTGGGTCTGAGGCGAGGTCCCTGTAGAAATCGGGACTACATATTTCCAACACAAAGGAGCCAGTGTCCATGTAGATGAGGTCCACATTAGCCTACTGACATACCGTGCCTGCATGACATCGCAGTGNCCATATCACATCCACATCCCCCACTAGGATAAGCATTGAGTCCCCCACGAATTGGCTACAAACCCCAGGTCGGATACCCTACATAGATGATAAAACCTGTGCACAAGTATGCTCATGGGTGATTGTGGAATGTGGAATAATACACACATCACGACATATCGGTAACACACCTGGCAAGATAGGTATACCTTTTTCACGGGCTATAGAGTGCCATCACACATCCGCGTCACCATTCATCAACAGCAACAAACTTGGCTAGATGAATACAGCTGTTGCATGAGCTACAGAATGCTGCTGGATAAAAACACATAATAAAAACAGCGTGCATGTGATCACATTGGTGATTCCAGAAACAGTACACACAGCCAGATATATCGGTAACACGCCTGGCGTGATAAGGATACGTCTTGCACGGGCTATAGCGTGCCACCATCCATCAACAAACAAAGTACCGAACAAGATGAATATGTCTCCTGTATAAGCTTTAGTATGATGCTGAAAAAAATATAATAACTAAACAAATCATAATACACATATTATTCGTAGTGGAAGAGGGGAATGAGAGCGCTTCAGCTTCGACAAGCCCGGAGTGAGGAACTGCCTCCTACTATGCATAACGACTCCTGTTGCTCTCCCGGGGACAGACACATATATGATGATACGTGCCTGTCCCAGTGGTGTGGGTAAAGAACATCACCCATGATAACCATAAGGGACATTATTTACCCAATCATCTCATATTTGTTGTTTGTTGTCCAAGGAGCCAGTTAGTTTTTACATTGTGTATAAACTTCGTGATGGTGCGACCTAATACTTTTGACCAGTACTGTCAGTAATTGCTGGTCAAATAATATACATTTATAATAGTCAAATGTGGTGCTATTTTGCACTACACCCTTCTGTTTTCCTTTATCTAACTTCATTTACTTAACCTTGCATTAATTATATCCATATAGCTTCGCCTTCATTACGACAAACTCCAACATATCTTTACCTCCACACTCATCCTTGTATTTGCTAATCGTTCTTGCGTTGGTGGGTGAGTAGCAAGAATGAGTGGGAGGGTAATGTCGAATTCGGCCAAAAGTGTTGGGTCTGAGGCGAGGTCCCTGTAGAAATCGGGACTACATATTTCCAACACAAAGGAGCCAGTGTCCATGTAGATGAGGTCCACATTAGCCTACTGACATACCGTGCCTGCATGACATCGCAGTGGAAGTGATACGTCAGCGTTTTCGACAGGTCAAGTATGGTAAAGCTAGCATAATTATGTTTATCAAATGTAATATTTCCATGATATAATTTAACAACCGACAGAGATTCGTAGTATACAGTTCCACGTTTGAAAGCTTGTATTGCAATGGGTTTCTTCGCATGCAGTTCGGTGCATACAATTTCCATGCGCTGGCATTTACACTTATTTTCTATAATTTTATCATAAGTAGCATTGTTCATCAGCCTGTAAAAGTCCTTCTCGAAAGAATTCGTTTCTGCATTGAGTTTTTTTTCGCATTAATGTCAATATATGCTTTCAGCTACACCTTCTGGTTCAATTGCATTACCCGGTGTATCGCCTTCAGCTGTAACCCATGACTAAATCTTTGTTTGAGGTTAATGTAGTTGACAATATAAATATTTTTTCTTCACAAGGGTAGTAATGAACTTAGATTGTTTGGACCTGGGGGGCACTCGTTCTTCGGCAGGAACGGAAGATATTTATGGTTCTCGTGCAGTAGGTACTCTACATCTGCATCCAGTAATTAACCTACATCTCCATCATCTGGCATGGACATAACATCAATATCCGTACTGGCCCATTTCAAATTACTGCATCGCAGTGGTAGTGACATTGCCCATTCATATAAATGTTTGACGTACAAATACTGGAGGTAGGTAGACGGCCTGCTGGCATCGTACATGGCAGGTACATCCTTATTATTTGCCACAGCATGTTAGTTGATGCAATGGGCCACCCCTCCCCAGATACCAGCCTCAATAAACAGGTGGACGACATAGTCGACAATAAGGTCCATTTCCACCTGTGTCATCTGTAACATTGCTCGAAGGAGAATCCAGGGGCACTCATGTAGCGGACACAATCCAGCCTGTACATCGTTAAACATAGCTCCTGGAACTTCTCGAACATGTAATTCAACAGCAGCACATCGGTATTGAGGTACAGCTCTAAGTACTCTTGTAGTGTGCAATACCCAATTGCCACTCGGACCTTCTGCAGGTAATCATCTAGTACGATGTCGCATCTGGTGAGACGGTTGTGAAAGTCTGAAATGGGCCGCAGCTGTGGCTCGGTGAGATTCCCCCACGAGTAGACATAATTTTAGGGGAACACTACTTTCCGAATTACTAATTCGAGCTGAACAGGTGTTGAATAATGCTGCAGTTGTCTTAAACTCGGATGCTGGCATGTTGTGTGCAAGCATTGCGAGGCTGGCAGACATGAATCTAAACGTGTCTATAAATTTAATTGTGAATTTGTTGCCTAAACTTTTTCTGAACGTAATAAGATTTTCTTCTGTTTGCAGAATAATAAATATATCCTGGGTATCATAGCCAAATAGTTTATAAGAAAATTCGTGTCGTACATCAAGTTTTGGAAGAGAATTGACAGTATCTTGGGGCGGTGGCAGAGCGTGTTGTAATTATTACATGCTGCCCCGATAATGTCGCCGATTAAGCTATTATTATCATGGACCTTGCGGATAGCATGGGTGACGCACCATAATAGTGGCAGCAGGTGTTAGCTAGAGAATAGCCAATCCATTCGCCAGAAGTCAGCGCTCGCATAGGCTCCTACTGGCTATATATATCCTTCACGAAATTGCCAGACCTCATGATTTCCTCCGTGAATTTCTTTGATTTGTCTTCCCCGGGTACAGTAGTACATCTGCTGGCAGGATTGAGGTTTTGGAAGCTGGTATTATTGTATTATCCACCTTGATGAAAATACCATAATTGTGGGGCTCATGCTTCTGGTACCTATAAGTGTAGGACGCATTCGAGTTTCTCTGACATGACTGTACCAGGACTTACATTGCCTCAAAGTCTGCATACACCACTATAGTTACCTTATCAACATATGGTGATTATCAAACTTGAGCACAGTAGGCTTGCCGTTCGTCTGTGTTGGAGACATGTCTGCATGGACTGGTGCATGTTCATTACAATACCTCCTGTGCTCAGTTAGCACCTGTTCACCCATGAGAACCGTAATGCAAGGTATGTCATGATAGCATTTCAGATAGTGTTTGCAAATATTTACAGTAGTGCGATGATACATCAGCTGTGAACGTACCAGTCGGGAGAAATCGGCTATGTAGCAATAATGTGAGTTCTTTTTTTTATCATCATTAGCAGCAGGTCGAAGTGTTGGGTCAGTTGTTCCTTCGACACCCATATTGGGACCTTTTACTATCATTGTCAAGAGCATAGATGTTTATGCTAACACCTGGATTGTTCCTCTCGAACAGTAGTATTTGGTGCAGAGGAGTGGAGAACTCTAGCCTACTGAAGTTAAATTTTGTCTTCATGTCATAGTATTTTGGGTTGACTGGTGCAGGGTTCTCACCTCATTATAGTGGCAGGATCGCCCATTTAAAGCACTGCTGGTCCTGGTTCCTTGGGTTAAGAAATGCCTTCATTGCTTCAATGTGTGCAGACAGGGCGATGTAGGAGAAATCTTTCAGTGCACATAGGGGTATTTGATACTAAAAGTTGGCCAAAAATGTTTTTGAAATTGTATGGTCATAAAATTGTCTGTATAGTTGGTTTTTGTGTTATAATAGTAAATAAAACTAGATATGACCACAAAACAGAACTTTATTTACACAAAAATATTAATATAATAATCATTATAAAAATTATTCAGATTCATCACTAAAATCATCTTTATCAGATTCTTCGCGTCCGTGATCGCTTTCTTGTGATAATGTCGCTGTATATCCTGACGGAAGGAGAAGTTGCATGGTTTCATTGGAAAAAGGTTTTGTTTTTTTTCTTGGTAACGGGCGGATACTCGTCAATAGAGGGTCCGAGCTCAACAGTAATCTATTTATAATATCGTTGTTACACGCCTCCCGTGAAAATTTTCTTGCAAATCCTTGCCGATATGAGCGGAAGTGCTTATTTCGGGCTTCAGCAGCCTCCTCTGAGAGTTGCCCGATTGGCAATAAGGCATGCGAAATGATCTCCGCACCATGCACTAAAATTTTGTGAACTGTTGGTGTCATTGGGTGCCAGTTGTATAAACTGATATATAATTCAGCTGTTTCGAGAGCGTATTTTTCGAATTTGTCGACATTAATTTCATATCCACTTGATATGGCCTCTAATATAATCTTAAATCGGTGAATTAAGGTTTCGTCAACTCCGGTAATTTTGCTTGTCAATTTTGGGTCTTGGAAAAATCTCCTAGCCGAATTACCATCATTGGTATTTCCGTATCCTGCTTTCGGAATATCTACTAAGAGACCCATTTTCTCTCTAAAATGACATTGAATTTTTTTTTTGTGTCCGTAACTATTCTTTTGTCTCCTTCAGATCTTGCTTGCCACTTTCCAGTTGGAATCTTGTACGCTAAGTGAAGGATGGACTCAAATAATCGTATTTTTGCATGCAGAACAGAAATCCCAAATTGTAGTGACTCTATGTTCACATTTTTCTTCTTCGATAGGTCGTTAAAATCTTTTGATGTCGTTCCGCATAAGTAACACCGCATTGTAGACGCTGTATTTGTTGCGGCATTGCATATTTTCCCATCTACCATGGTAAATAATAGCGTCTGTTTAACCATACACTCAGATCCACTGGCCAACAGCACTCTTGTTTTTTGTAGGTTTTTTATTTGATTTTCTATATATTGGATTTCATCTTTGGTCACATCCGTTGTCTCATGAATAAACCTTATTCTTATCGGTCTGCAATATCTGGGGGAGGATGGCACTGGGTTCTGCCATAGTGCTTTACTTTCATCATCATTGTTAACGATTAATCTGAGAGGTACAAAACAGCTTTGAAAAATATTAGCATCAGAATATGTTGAATTTTCAAATTTCTGTTTAAATTGGCTTTGCTGTGAACCATCACATCCCCATTTGCAAATCAGTTCTAGATGGCATCGGTCTTCTTCTTTGCACCCTTCAATAACTTCCTCCAGGTACTCGCATAAGCGGGAGCAAGTGTGGTCCAACACATCTTGTAGTTTTACTTCAGCACATGTGGATGTTACACGAAATGCCTCTGGTTTCGGATAACATAGTTTTTTTGCCTTTTGTAGAATCGAGTAACATGGAAAGCGCTGTTTGTCCATTTTTCTCACAATATTGTATTGTCTTCTTGTAAAATCGCCTTCCACGAACATAGAAAGAGCTTCAGTTGGTGAGAGTTGCGGTGTGTGCTGTGCTTTTGCAATAGACTTGCGGAACTTAGATGCCCTTGTTGGCGTTTTTGTTATATCTTTTATAATATCGGAAGCATCTTTGTTTCCAGCGGCTCTCAGACTCATTTGTGTTGCATATGTTAATTGGTCTGCATCTATTTGCTGTCGTAAATCTTCGGTTTTCCTCCTTTTGGTCCGCTCACTAGATTCTGAGAAAGATTTGTTTGGCCGACCGCGACCACCAGTTCGCACTAAAGATGACGCCATCTTTGGTAAAGTGACTTCACCTTGTAACCAGCTATCATTCTTCTTTTCGAACACGTCTCTTTTCTTGTAAGCAGCCATCCACTTCTTCTTAAAATCCGACTTAAAATAAGACAGTTTATGTTTCAAAATATTACGTTCACATTTGGTTATTTCAAACAAATAATCTTCCAAATACTCCAGTTTTTTATCTATTTGTTTAATAGGACATTGAAGCACGATGTCATATAATATTTTTTTCGTGAATATTGTCACATCTTCCAAAGAACCTAGAACAAAGGGAAAGAAACAATAAAATCAAAAAAATCCTTCATTCTAAATTTGTGACACATCGTATCTTTGAAAAATCATAATAAAAAAAACGCCAAACTTCCGCCACTTTTTTCTTACTTGATAACTTTGTTAGTTAGTCTTTAATAAGATTCTATTAAAAGTTTCACTCGGACGAACCCGGAAACATAACAAAAGTAATAATTTATAAAAGTAAGTAAAGGTAAAAATTCCATTTTTCTTTCAAAAGTGTTTATAGCTTAAAGAACACCAAACATTGTCGTTTAGTTATTGTAAAAGGTTAATAATAAAGTATATACCTCCACTACCATGATCCATATTGAAATTTTTTCTTAATTCACTGTATCACTCACTTACACGTGGTTCAAAATGAAGTTATTCAAAAGCCGAGAACTGAGCAACGTGCAAAGTAAACAAAGGCGAGATGCCGACTGACGTTGTGAATCAAACGCGCAGCATGGCATGTCAAAATGGCTGCCGTTTGACGCGCCATCTATGTATTTTTACCTGAAATCATTACTATTGTTAGATTGCGTATTAGAAAAATCGAGGTTTTGACCAAATTTTAGTATCAAATACCCCTATGTGCAGTGGGTCAAGTTTGTTGATTCGCAGCTGAAGCCATTTCACTGATGTGAAGGTCCAGCCAGTTCCCTTCCCTACATACTCGTCTTCCTCCTGGCATATCTTTGCAATGGCAGTCATCTAGCATCTTCAATATTGCTAACATAATATAGTGGTACGTTTTTTGTTTTGAAGGTACACTGAACCATCTTCGTGTGACTCCGGTTTGCCATACATGTACTCAAGAAAAATATTAAAAATAATTGCTCTCTGGTCCTCGGTCTACTGCTCCAGCTGGCCGATGATACTCTGCTTCATACACTCGAGGTAGCCACAAATATCCATGGTCTGGCTCAAGATATTCTCTGTGATTTACATTTTTTTCATACCCTGAAATACGCTCTCTGCCTCCACAAACCCAAGCACATTACATTGTCCAGCACCAGTGACGATCCTCCTATGGCGAGATCGGTCCTCCGCAGCTATAAGGCGAGCCGGAACAAATGGTACGGGCTGTGTTGCTTTGGATGGCTCTGGATGGGAGTTCTTTGCAGCAGCAATGTGAACTCATTTTGCTGGTGGTCGGGCAGGCCCATTACACTTATAGCTGTGGGCTCGCAAATGATATACTCTCGTAAACTGCTTCCCGCACTTGTCGCATTCTAAAGATGAGCGATCGGGATTCGACCATACAGCCAGGCTTATGTATAAGTGCATCTCCAGTGTTGTTGAAATTCTCGTTGCATAATTTGCAGTGGGTCGAAGCACACTGTCTAATATTGCAATTGCATTATATGAGATGGTCAGCGAGTTTGTCGGTGCGAGCAAACGAGGCTCCATACCTCTTACACATATGTGGTTATGTATTCCTGAATGGGTTGACCTGGCAGTTGCACTCGTGACACGGTCCATTCTTGCGGACTGTAAATGTATGGTCACAAAAACTGCACTGCATCCATGAGATGTATCGATCGAGTACCCACACACAGCATAGGGAATCTACAAAAAAAGTTCACTCTTCCTGGGCTATTGCATTTCTTCACAGTGCCATCCATACCCTGCGCCACAGGGTCCACATGTAGCTGCCAGGCAAGCGCAGTCAGTTCCAGCTGCAAACACTTGTAGGTCAGTACACAAGAGCGAGTCATATCAATCAAATACCTTCCGATGCACAATGGGCATAAATAAATCGCCTAACGTGTATACTAATATATGAACTGTAGCATGATATGTGAAGGGTAGGCTATAAGTGAGAAACTTTGTCAGGTGTCACTCGGTGTGCTCCCACTCACCCCACACCATTGCATTCTGTCACAGATCCATCCCTTCCTTGTATAGCAGAGACTCAGATACCATATGAATGCAGCATGCTAGCCTAATAAGGCCATCATGTGTGTGACAGTGCATATATGCTGTCGGGATGTAGGTTAGCTTTTTGTCCCAAGTGAAACACCTAACTTCGATCACCACTGCGGCCACTCGTACATTTCTCCTAATACGAATAATGTTTATAGTCTAGTGTTGTACAGAGTGTGTATGTGATGCATGTGCTATGCAGCAATAACAAAATACATAAAAAATTGCTGTTAATGAGCATAAATTTACTTGTAGACCGCGAGAGAGTATTATGTCCTGAAGGGATGGTCGAACCTTTTTTTTTGGCACTCGCCTCCAGGACCCCACCTGCCAAGGAGCATGACCAAACAGGATGTCACCCCCACCCCATGAAAGGGCCCAAAAAAAGGCCCACCAGAATGATTCCTTGATACTATTTCCCCCCTCCACAACAAAGAGCAACGAATGGCACGCCCGCTCACGAGCAGAAGGCAGGGTCGTGGCTCCCTCCCATATACCCACAGGGTCCCTCCACCTCTATGGTTATGCCCACGACCGGCATTTAATATGTGCTAGTTATGCAACGAATGTAAATTTTTCCACACTCGCGAATGCGAATGCGAATGCGAATATTCACCTCCGAAATTCGCGAATGCGAATGCGAATGTTTGTTTTTCAAACATTGCGCCAAAAGGGAGCGCCTACGAACTCGAATTTTATCGCGCGTTTGGAACTGGCCGGCCAGGCGGCCATGTTAAAACCGAGAGTAGCCTATATGCCCCGACTCTGAACGAAGTAAATAAACAGTGATTGCTGGATTACTGAATGAAGTTAGCTGCTAATAATGTTTTCGTAAAGATTGAGTTTGAGGTTACCTTGATGCGTACCGCTCATATCTACCAGTAGTGGCGACGCTATTCTTATCCACGTCGTAAACCGATGGCCTACCGACCAGAGGAATCCCCGAGCTCAAACCAACTGCACCTGTCATGTTGCCTGAGTCACGACATGACGCTGCGAACGCGGGAAGTCCCGGGCATATTATAGCCCCTCGCCACAAGAAATTACAAATCGGGGAAAAACAGTGAGCCCCGCCTACCCCTATCCCACCGCAAACACGAGAGGGTAAGTCCCGAGTTAAATGGAAAATTGAACAGAAACGTATATATACAGGAGCCACGGAGGACAATTAAGTCAGTTATGCGACAGTTAAGAGAGTTACGCGAGAGTGAAGGACAGTTGAGGTCAGTTACGCGAGAGTTACGAGACGTTTACGACGGAGCAGCAGCGACAAGACAGTTACGACGGAGTTTCGGCGGAGTCGGGAGTTACGCCGGAGTCACGAGAGAGTCAGATATGAGGAACGACGAGCGACGAGGAGAGAACTGCACGTCCAGGGATCGAGCCCAGGACTTCGCGGGAGAGACACCGAGACAGCACGACAACACCAGCCACCAGCATCGAGGTAATTTCAGCAACCCGCCGAAACCTCCCCCCGACGCAAACATTCGCCGAGACGTGTGTAGGGCGCGGGATAGCTAGATTCCACCGTCCGAGGAGATATAAAAGGGGCTAGGTCTCATAGATGTACAGGTCACTGTAACTTTGGACAATAAAAGTTAAGCGTGAATAAACCGAACCCAGTTACGGCTTTTTGTCACCCCTCTTACAGCGGCCCAAGGTGCCATTAACCAGCACCGTAACAAATTACTATGTACTCTGCTATCCACCAGCCTGTATAGTACAGGTGGGAGCAGCGTCGAATTAACATACTTAAGTTTTGTTTTTAACTTGTAAAGACTCTATTGTTGTTATTGTACAGTGATAAGTGATATTTTAAAATGAAGCGGTCGTGTGTTAGCGAAGTTTGGACTTATTTTACAATATGTGATGCTGAAAATGTGAAATGCAAAATATGTAATAAACAATACTCGCGCAAAGGAAGAACAACAAGTGCTATGAGAAATCACCTGGAAGCTTTGCATAAAAACGAGTATAATGCTTTAAAGAATAGGGAAAATGAAAAGCGAAATGCTTCTACAACAAGTGTTGTGGCCTCCACTTCACGACAATGTACGAAAACCGACTTGAAACAAATGTCTTTGACTGATTGCGTTGAAAAAACAAAAAAGTGGGATATCAACAATGCCAAGTCTTTGGAAATTGATAATTTAATAAGCGAAATGATTGCTTTAGAGGACTTACCCTTTAGTTTTGTCGAAAGCGTTGGATTTGTCAGACTATTGAACCATCTTTGTCCGTCGTATAATATAAAAAGCCGACAACATTTTTCTTCGTTTATATGTAAGAATTTATAAGGCAAAGTTAAAGATAAAATTTTAGGATAAATTAAGACATTTGAGAAATTTGCGTTTACAACTGATATTTGGTCTGATTCTTGTTCAGGAATATCTTTGCTGAGTCTTGCATGTCATGGTATAACTAAAAACTTTGAGAGAAAAATGATTGTGTTAAACGCAGAGGTATTTAACGATGGCCGACATACTGGTGAAAATATAGCTATAAAACTTGAAACCATGTTGTCGCATTGGGAAATACCTAAAGAAAAAGTGCAATGCATTGTTAGAGATGGTGGCACAAACATGAAAAAAGGTATTTCCTTGTTATTAATTAAAGATATTGATTGTTCATCACACCAAATTCAGCTGGTTGCCAAGGAGGGGCTTAAGGCACATGATTCCGTTATAACAGTGATTGCATAATGTAAAAAGATGGCAACACATTTTCATCACTCAAATGTAGCTCAAGATGAACTGGCTGCTCTACAAGGAAGACTCGATCAGCCAAAGCTGAAAATCATACAAGAGAGTGATACAAGATGGAATAGCAGCTTGTATATGTTAGAGCGTATTTTGAAAAACAAAGATTCGTTATGTCTTTATGCTTCCCAGAATAACAAGATTTCACAACTAACTTCCGAAGAGTGGATTATTGTGGAATAAATAATAACTTTACACAGACCGTTTGAAGAAATTAAAAAAGAACTAAGTGCAGCCAATATTTCTGTAACCTTAGTAATTCCATTATTGCCCACTTTGGAAAAAATTATTGGTGAATATGATGTGACCGACGAATGCGTTGGGAATACGATTTTAGTTCTTAAACGAGAACTACGTCGCAGATTTTCCCATTTGGAAAATGACGCATTGTTTGCTACGCATCTTTTATTGACCCGAGATACAAATTAAACTTTTTCAAAAATTTTTCAACCAGCGATCAATCTGTGAAAATTATTTTAGAGTCAATTGGAAACGATAGATCAATCCTATCGTCTTGTTCAAATCCTAAGCGTGCCAGAATGACTACTCATCGGAATGAAACATCTGGTTCCAGTGCCAGTCTGACAGAGAAATCTATATCTTTAAGAGACACCACAAAATTGCTGATTGATTCCAGCGAAAGTGAAGAAGAAAGAAATGAATGTACGAACCCTATAGAAGTTTTAATAAAAAAACCATCAATGAATATTTATAAGATAAACGTGTGGAAAATGATGTAGATCCACTTACATGGTGGGCGGTAAATAATAAGAACTATGGTATTATTTCTCCCATAGCCAGGCAATATTTAGTAACACCACCCACTAGTGTGCCTAGCGAAAGGGTCTTTAGTGCGGCTAGTCTTCTTTACACACCCCACCGAAATAGGCTGCAAGGAGAAAAGGCATCAAAACTTCTATTTCTGAAGTTTAATATTCCTCTACTCTTATTTAATTACGAAGTGTTTCACTTAATTGTGCTTAGATAAAAACAATTTTTCATAGTTTTTTTTTTTTTCGATTTCAAGAAGTAATGTTTAATGGATATCTTAAAGATTACATAAATAGTGATTTAGTATTAGTACCAATGTTAAAATTAACAAAATGTTAAGAAAATATTTGTTTTAATTGAAAAGAAGATTATTATACTGTTTTTTTTTTCTCAATATATTTTTAACTTTGTTCATAAAAAGTCGATTTGATTTCCAATTAAACATGATTACTAGTTTATTAAAAGATCTCTCATATCTGAATAAGATACCCTTTAGGTTGCATAAATGCATATTGTTAAGTGTTTTTACAAAAGATCTCATTTAAAGTTGATTTGTATAATTAAAAAGGTTGGGTTATATCTTATTCCATTGTTTTGTGTTAAAGCAGTTCNAAAACAGTTCTGTAGTATTTAATCATACAGTTGTGTTATAATATAGTTTAGAAGTTTTAAGAAATTACCTGCCTTAATATGATTTTGCTTAGGTAAATAAGAATAAAAGAATATCAAGAGTGTGTTTCTGTTATGTAATCTGGTGAATAACTACAAGGCTGTTTCCCAAATATCATTCAAATACACTCTTATACATAAAAAATATGTTAATAAATAAAAATGTCTTAATCATAGCAGTTTCATTATTATTTAATAAACATTTACATTTTCCATTGCCTAATACATTCGCAAAATGTTGGCATCATTTTTGCAAATGCGAATGCTCAAAAACATGTGAATATTCGCGGATGCGAATGCAAATGCGAATATTCGTTTCATCACTAATATGTGCATGCAGGTAACGAGCACTGTACAGACACACACATGTGCTAATGTAGCTATCTAACAAGTGACGATTACACTCATGAGCAAACAAAGTACACATGATAAGTCCGCCTGGAAAAGTAGCACCGAGATGCAAATTATACACTTACCACCGGTATTGGATGCAAAGTACGGGTAACGACAACATGCGTAGTGAAGACAGTGTGTGGCAGCAAACGAACAAGGCACAACGGAATGGGCTGGCTTATCACATACAATTTATATATTGTATGCTTGCTCGGGATGGAGCGAGAATGTCCTCTACACCCCCTAAACTTGTGCAGGGGGGGGCAGTTGCGCTCTGCGGAATAATGCTTAAGGAGCCTGTATGACTCGTCTCCCTCCCTACAGACCCAGTGGTAGCAGCCACCAAAAAACATGTCCTGTATATATGTTACCATTCAAGGTACTTGTGTTTTGTGTATATACAGTCTCTCTTTCTGCAGAGAATAATGCTACCTTTACTATACTGGCAGCTTTTAAGGATAATAAGCCGCTGTATGTGTAATATATGTTACCATTATCATAGAGGTTATTATGTTTTATATATATGCTTACACTATAATTTCAATGGTTAGTAACAAATATATGTGCACTTATTTTGCCAAAACCATCTACATAGCTCTCTCCATGTTCACAGAACAACACAAATTGTTGCAAGACAGAAGACAAAATATTCTTGGTAATAATAAAAAAAAACTGATGTACCAAGACATGACTTTTACCTCGAAACACATAAATGCTATTTTTAATGCTTTTAAATTAAAACGAAACGACAAAGACTTGTGCATAGACACACATACTTTAATAAACACAGTTGATATATACACATACTCTACTTGCATAAATAGTGAAATACAGAACAATTGTTAGAACAGCCTCTGTCTCTCTCTCTCTCTCTCTCTCGCTCTCTCTCAAGCACCACACACACGCAACATACTATATACTTAGCTCTTTAAAATTCATGCACCTTTATGAATGTAATTCACAGATATCCGGTAAGATTTCACACTCATTCCTATCATGTGATAGATAATTCGGAAGCTTTAAAAGAAAACTGAATAAATAACACAGGATGGAATACTGTAGTCTGCCAGTTTAAAGTAAGTCAAGTGTACTCGTGCACAAGGTTGAAACTTCAGAAATACTTGATTTGAATAAGTGGTGGCCATCAGTATATAAGAAAGATAGTATAGCACGGGAGACACAAGCTAAATAAATTCCTCGAGCAAATAAAGTTTACTTCACGCCCGTGTCATTCAGAGAATTTAAATATTCATCTGATAAGCCAAGTATTGTATTGCATCTACCCATATTTAAGGATTGGTAGATTATACAATTCCTTTGGCCAAGCCTCAATTGAATGAAGCTTTCAGAATGGATTTGTAGCAGGTATATGTAACAAAAAGGTGTCCATCAACCAAAATAAAATATATGATATTCGTTAAGTATTGAAATATGTGAACGTCGAAGAAGAGGCAGCTGCATTTTATAGGGAAATTCAACAGTGGCCTACAACAGAACATAACGTTCATGAAGTCTTTAAAAAACTTTAACATGCTTATGACAGACAATGTAGAAAATTAATAGTTTTCTTAAACTTGCGATCAAATCAAGGACTTATTTATATGATAAAAGTAGTAGTGAAAACGGTAGCATTCTATACTCCATTGTAGTAGATGTCACTGTGATTATACGTTCAGGTTTTGAACATATTTTGGTTTATATTGTTTGTTATACTCAAGCATCAATGTAATGTTTGTTGCATTTATATATGTCATTGTTGTGTAGCTGTATTAATGAAGGTATTTTTTTAATATTCTGCCACAGAATACTAATCATATGTTCAAACCACACTTTTTACTTGGTCCATATGGCATTCATCGTTAAAAGGGAATATGTCAAACACTTATTTTTTTGCTTTGCTAAATTATTATAACCACACTGCCACTTTTTACTGTGCGAATGAAGGTATTATTTAACGATTTTTGCACTGAATAATGAATTATATTTCCAAACAACATATTTAATGTTTTCCATATAACATTAAACGAGCCTATCATGTGAGATGTATATATGGTAGAAGTAAAAAAACATCAACGATTATTTATCTGAAAAAAAATTGATTAATAGCCCTTTAAAAATTACTGATTCATTTATAAAACTGCCATTCTGAAAATAAGTTCTTGATCCAACTTCATGAATTCGCATGTTGCCAAATTTAAGGGTGATCAATTGATGGATTCCAGAGACACGATATGAAAGATTAATTTCTTCGTTCGGTACTATCTTACAAAATTGTTCGTGAAAGACTTTATATGCATATTTGATGCTTGTAATAGAAATACAGCATAGTTAAAAAGTTTATTGAAATTGGTGAAACGGTTTGGTGTGTATGTCATATTAACCTAAAATCTTTATTTTACCATAATTTTAAAAGAAAGCCCTGATCGAAGGCAATATTCCATGTATACATGGACTACTGTAGCACCACTTGAGTAATACAATTTGGTTGGAACTGGTAGATTGGTTTTCCGAGATATGACGCAAAAACTTTATTTTATTTTACGTGGCACTGGGTTTCCAAAGTAGAAAAAATATTATATAACTCTCTGAATTTAATGCTTTCAGGGTTAAATATCAGTTTGAATATGTTTAAATAGTTTCTAATATATGAAGTTAACACAATATATGTTGAAATGGCCGTAATTTTGAAAATAAATACCTGGCATGATCAAAAAATATCTAAGTCAGGTGAACTACAGTGAACTTTAAGTGTAGCTACTGAGTTTGCTGTGATACGATTAAAGGGTTCAATAGTTTTTAGCGCGGACAAATACACACAGGCAGAAAAGTAGGTTAAAAAGGATTTGGTAATTACAAAATATTATCGGGTAATATGTAGAGGCGTGCGGACTAATCCTTCCTTACATAAGCCTCATTGAAGCGATTGGTTCTATCTTGTCACATATTATGTATATGAATTGTTAATTATCACAATGACTAATTTAAAAATAAAGTAAAAATAAAGAAAGGAAAATACATAAGGAAATGACTGATTCTTAAAACGAGAACGTGAAATAAGAAAATATATAAGATGGGAGTCGAGGAAAGTTAGTTATCTAGTCAGAAAATGGTCTGAGATAATGGTAAAATTTTAATAACGTGACGGAACCAAAATGCTGTTCCACTAATAAGCCCCTGAGGATGAAAAATATAATAATGAAAATGCCTGGTACTAATTGCTGGCAAAACCACATCGAATGGATTCTACCCTCAACAATCTGCATTCAAGGGAATTTGAAAAGAATATGTGATTGGGAATAAATTTGTAGGTACAGAAAATATATGTACATACCTTGACCATATTCAGTACAGGATAATCAATCAATGAACAGAAGAAGTCAAAGAAGGTACCATAAAATATAATGTTTGGCTGGAGTGTACCTACAAAAAGCCACAACCTTCGGATGAAGCCATTAGTCGACGAGCATTAAAAACAGCGAGGTTAGCATTGTACAATGCTGATAGCATTACAGGGGCTGTAGAGGCCTTGAAACAAAAATTTTGTCGTGAAGAAGAATAATATATGGTTGAGGGTTCTGGTTGGACTCTTTCTAGCATAGACAGTCTTGAGATCGTATAAGCAGATTATATTCACTACGTGAGCTTGCTGTTGTAAAGACACTGCGTGAATGGCGTGGAGAATGTAATGATTGTGTTTTTATATATGTAGTCTGAGTAAGTAAATATATATATGATTTCAGTGAAAAAATTATTTATTTCTTGCTGGTGTTTTGTCGTACCTCTTTCTCTTATAAAGGGCATATGATATACTTGGTTTTCAGATCTGTCACTACATGAAGGTACTGTAAGTGGGCATGATAAAAAAAAAATTTAAATAATGTGTCAGAATTTAATGATACCAAAGTTAGTAATTTAATATTTACTGGTATATAATTGGATAAGCACAATCAATTATATGGTAACAAAGGTATATGTTGAAGCGCACAAGAAAAAAGATGGGTTTAATATTGGAATACATTCTCAGCAGGTTGGACGAAACAGACTTGGGAGGTAGGTAGTTCGGCTTATCATCTCGTCGACAGCGAGGTCATTAGAGGCGGAACAACAGACCGGGAATAATGTTGTTGAAGTGGTAGAATTTTGGTCCTGGGACTTGGAGGGAGGGGAGGGCGAATGTCGACTCGGGCGTAGCCAGACATGGTTCAGTGTGGTATGTGGCAAAGAGAGCTCCTACAAAAATTTTACATTATTATTGCTATGTTATGCCATAGCTATTTTTCTAGTTAACACAAATAACGTCGAAAATGGATTTAGATAAAAGTTTCCTTAAGTGAGGTAAATCAAAATAGTGGTTCGAGGGGACAGAGTAATCAGCAAGCCACTTATTCGAGGTGGAATGGCAGAGAAGGAAGGAATCTTGGAGAATGTAAGGAGGGTAACTAAGAAATAAACAAAATAAAGATGGTGAACTTGGCATGACAGGACATGAGAGAATGTTTGTTTCGGCAGCTTGCCTGGTGGCTAAATCTAGAAATTAGCACCACTTAGGTGATGGAAATAGAATCCAATAAAGAGGGCACCGACAGCATCGCCCATATGGTAAAAACGTAAACAAATATTGCTGCCACCTGGTGGCTAAATCAACAGCTCGCCTGGTGGGTAAATCAATAAACAATACACTAGCGACACCTAGGTGTTGAAAATGAATACTAATGACAAACTAAAAAACCAAGAAGGCTGCATACGACGAAATGAGTATGGGTGAGAGGGCAAAGGCCTGCCCACTAATTAACCAATGAGAAACATTGGAANGGGATATCCTCCGGAAATGTAAGATTTTTAAATAATCTTAATAAATGTTGGGAAGTTTTTTAAATGAGTTTTTAATTATTATGAGAATTTCGCGATTTTTACAGTTTAAGGCCATGAGAAATGGGTCAAGGCCAAGGACAAGAGTCACGATCAAGGCCACTGGGATCCAATTTCGTGGCCGGGTGACGTCTTACATGGTGGTGGTTTGGGTCTGGTCCCATGTCCCCTCTTAGCCAAAATATTCAAAATTTTAATTTCACGTTTTAAAACTTATTTTTTAAATAAATTTTATCAATATTTGAATTAAATTTTTTGAAGTTTTTATATTTGTAGAGAATTTTGCTTTTTTTGGGTGTAAGGTCATTCAAGATTATAGGGACAAGGTCAAGGTCACCTGTATCCGATATGGTGGCCAGGTGACATCACAAGATGGCAGCCGGTCGGCTCTGGCTCCGGATACCGCGTATCGATTTGGAATACTCTATACCTATAAAACCAATATGGCCGCCACTACTCTGCTCTCGAAAACAATTTCCCTAAATCCCCGAATTGGCTGTAAAGCAGATTGAGGATTTTGTTTTTGAAACTGGGGGCTTCTACCGTTTCTATGGGAAAATGGAAAATTGTGAGGGGAAAAAAGAGTAATTGTGAGAGAAAAAATGCAATTTTTAAGCAAAAAAAAAAAACATTTTGCGGGAAAATTATTCGATTTTGAGAGAAAAATAGGAAATTTTGAGAGTCAAAGGGCCTTCGGGCGACCGGAATGAATGAGCATATACAAATCCGAGCTCCGATCCCAGGTCTCGTTGTCCCAAAACTAATATATTCATACCATTAACATGGACTGTCAATGTCTCTGTTTGCTGACTAGCATATTGAGTGATATTTGTTTACTATTTGGTTTTCTTCGACTTATTAATCCCTTTATCCACTACTCCGTGCACAATTTACCTGTGCTAGGACATTATTTATTAAATAAACATCTCATTCATTATGTTTGTGAAAAAAAAAACCAAAAGCTTTGGCATGTTATACCTTTCAAGTATATAAGACGAAAACGTATTTACCACTTTTATTTTAGTTTATTTTTATGAAAGCTTTGTGCCACCGAAAATCGAGACTTGAAATTCTGTTACATAAAAATTTCATTAAATACTTCTTTTAAGTAACAAATTGGGGAACAGCGATTACAGTAACGGAGATCTTACAGCTCTAAAAACGCTGTTGGTAATATCATCCTCCTCCGTTGTGTTAATTGAGGTTACCAGCCAGTGAGAGCATGGAACTTTGTAACATTGGACTGTAAACGATTTATAACAATTTATGAATCAGCAAGTTTAAATTAACAGAAAGTGTCGACTTGTCAGAACACTCTCAGTTGAAACGTTTCCACAAATTCCTGGGGACACTTTTAAGAAGATGGTGAGAGGCCTGATACTTAGACAAGGAGCAATGCATTCCTGGCATGTAGGCGCTGCGTGTTGCCTACCTAGTTCGATAGCAGAACCTTCGTGAGTTCGTGTGAACAGTGCAATTAGTGCCCTTACTTTTTTAATGTAGGAGTTAGTACCGTCTCAATACATTAATTTATTATTCCCTTGTGTTCATTTTGCACAGTACATTTCTAGTTTTTTGTACGTGTGTCCCTCTGGTGTTGCACAATATATTAACATTCTATCAACATTGGTCAAAGCAGCGCACCTGGACTCACACCTATTGTAAAACTCTTCGCGTTTTTACAGTACAGTTTAGTTTTTCACTCGCATATCGTTCAGTTGCAAGTCCAGTTGTGTTTAGGGATGTTGCCAGCCTCACACTTTTTGTTTGAATTTTTTGCTTGGGTTTCCTGTTCAAAAGAAAGTTTTCCGAAAAAACGACCTTTTCTGTTAATTAAGATGTGCTGATTCACAACTTGTCTTAATCAGTATGTTACAGTTTAGTGTTGCAAAGTTTCAAGCAAACATAGAGTGACAACTCCCATTTACTAAATGAAGGAGGATCACATAACCAATCGCGTTTTCAGAAGTGTAAGATCTCCATTATGCAAATCATTATTCGCCGATTTTTTAGTAAATTGCAAGTACTTTGTTATATATTCAACTAAAAGTTTTTCAAAGCTTGTTCATTGGGGGCGTATAGCTGTATAGATGTGTCCACAGTAAGTTAAATCGTTACAAGCGGGCAACTTTACAAGTAAAAAAGCACAGCACTGCCTGTACACAGATAAGCCATTCACGTTACTCTATACTACAAATGACAAACTCATCATTATGTTATACTTCTTACAAAATCTATCAAATATATAGTTTGTCCCACCTAATATAGACACCCCGAAAGTGACTATTCGTAACACGTGTTTGGACAAAAACAATTAAATAACTTATGATATTTCCCTTGGAAACAAACTTTTATTTCAACTGCATCTGAAAGTAAGTGAAAAGATGAATGCAGTATTATAGCATATGCAATGGAAAGTAACACAGAAACGCCAAGAAACAATGTGTAAATATTATTAAGTTAAGTGTGCCGGTAGCATGCGACAGTGGACCTATACTCACAGCTGTAAGCACGCAACATGCGCCATGATTCATCCTGGCGGGACCGCTTCCTTATATCAGCGTAGCGCTTACCTTAATGGGGCAAGCGGCATGCAATGCGATACTTGGCGAAGGAGAGCACTGCAGTTGAGGGAAGACGGTCAATGTGATTGCAAGTGTGATATAAATACCTTTCCTTTCATTCTGATACCAAAGTAATCCAGTAGATTTGTTTCGTAGTAAATGACTGTACCGAGTAAAGAGTGCGTACAGATGCACAACAAACAAATTACAAACCAAACTATCGTATCCGCATACATAGTACAAAATAGCATATCTATTGTTGAAACACTTCACATTCAGTCTTTTCACAGATGTGCTCGATGTGTTTCCTATCGACAGCAATACACGTCTTTAAACGTACATGTAGCGCGAGCAACGAGCGACCTTAAGTTTTCTAGGCGTAATGCCTCTGCAAGCTGCCACAATGCGTGCCTGCGTGTCTTCTGGCATCGAAGGAACCATGTTGTCTTTCAGTGTTCCCCACAGGAAAAAATTTAAATGTGAGAGGTCGGGGGAGCGAGCTGGCCATCTTACAACATCACCACGCTCTATCCGCCGTTTTCGAAACGTTTAATTTAACACTTGCCTCGCCACCAAAGCAAAATGCGCAGGAATCCAGAATAACCATAAAACAAAGTATGTCGAGCAGTATGTCATCCAGAAATGCCGGTAAGGTCTCTCTGAGGAAATGGGTGTACGTACAGCCGATCATTGTCCCTTGAGTGAAGTATGGCCTTATGACATAGTCTCCAGCGATTCCACATCAAACATTCATTTTACACTGTCGCTGGTGCTCCACGTGCCGGACGGAAAGAATATTCTCAGTCACACAGTAGTACATATTTCGTAAATTTACGCGCCCATGGTGCGTGAACGTCACTTCATAGGTAAATAGTATATTCTTTAGAAAATTGCTGTATTCCCTAACATACATGAGAACTAACCTTCAAAACTGAATACACTTCTGGAAATCCTCTTTATGTAAAGCCTGATGAAGAGCCACGTGATATGGATGGAAGTTCCGTTTGCGCAGTATCCGCAACACACTTGTTTTACTTATTCCTACGATCCTGGAACATTCTCGCGTACCCATGCAGGGGTTTGCATTGAAGGATACCCACCCATCGTGTTGATGAATCTACCTAATAGCAATCTTTCGTCTCACTAGCGTTGTGGAATTCCAATCACCTTGTGACAAGAGACGTTTGCAAAATCTTTTTATTTTTTGCCGTGAACTTCATAGCGTACGTACAGCCACACACTGCAATACCACATACCATATCAGATTACGGGGACTTGTGCTGCGCTGCGATTAGGAAGCGGTCCCGACATAATGAGTCACGGCGCGTGTTGCATACTTACAGCTATGACAGGTCCACTGCCCCATGCCACCGGCCCACTTCACTTAATCATAATTACACATAATTTCTTGCGTTTCTCTGATACTATCCATTGCATATTCTATATCACTAAATTCCTCTTTGCACGTACTTTCAGATGCCGTTTCAATTAATGTAAGTGTCCAGGGGTAAAATCTGATGTGGTTTAATTATTTCTTTAAAAACACGTGTCACGAATAGTCACTCTATGGCAAATTACTTGCCCCTATACGTAATTTTATTTAGCGGAAACCACATTTTCTGATTTGCAAGCGTTCCGGAAATTTTGCGGGTGTCCACGTTAGGCGAACCATCCGGAATAGTCAAATGTGCTAATATTTCCAACCAATTTGAAAATATGGATACTATCACTGAGCGAAAGGTTTATTCCAGCAAACAAAAACTTGTTTTTATAGATCCAAATAGGTGTGTATTTAGTAGACCCAAATAATATTTTTGGTGAAGTAAAAAATCTTGAAAAGCAACCCAATTAATTTTGTTCATCTCAGAAAACAAACGCTTCATTAAACAAAACTTTGTGTTGGGTAAAAAATGGAGTATTAGACAGTCAACCAAAAATTAAGTTGATTTAATTTCATATATTTCTGACAAAACTCCTTTGTTTACCTTCTTTCACAAATACAGCAAGATATTTTGTTTGTAATTTTCGTGACAATTAGGATAGTAACAATGTTCGTTAGTGCATTGATTGATATTTGATTATGGTATCAATATCTTAATAAAACAAGTTATACAGGAAACTGAAATGTAAGGTTGTAAATATTGATATATTTATTTACGCGCGTTGTCCAAAATGTAATTGTATGTGAACAAAATCATTCCCGTTGTATGAGTAGTTATTTTAGTTGAGGTTACTGGGTTCGAATCTCGGACAGGCTTTCACTTTATTTTATATTAATCGAAAGTTTTTAATGTAAGTGTATTACATTTTAGAGGAACTAATTATGAATAACAATATAATTTGATTTCAACAACAAAGTATTTTGTTGACCCTATACAAACAATAAATAAGGTTGCGATACACATACATTGTTTGATTAAAAAAAACCTTTCTCTTGGTTGTACGCAAGAAATTTTTTTCTTCGGAATATGATATTAAAGGACACAGAAAATTTTCTCATGTTTACTGAACTCTGACAGTACATCGCATTCCTCTGTACTCTCGGTGTGAAAGTTATTTGCACACATATAGCTGTCCCAGTTTATACAACTTTGTTAATGACTGCGAGACGTCAAAGGCGTTGCTAAGAAACCGCAGGGTGCGGTTGTCTTAGGGAATACAGAGTTAATTAAATAATTGTCACTTTGAGTTCTGTTCTGGAGCAGGTAGACATTGGTGGTTGTTGCTAGGGAAAACCACGTTTTTTCAGTAAAGCAGATTATATAAGTTAGGGTATTGTGGCAGAATGACATAACAGATAAAATTAATTGGTTAATAATCTTAGACTTTCTTTGGCTTCTCCTAAACATCTGCCATTTTTGACTTAACTCTCTCTTTTGTAACACCACATAATTATAATTAGGTGGAAATAACAGAAATTAAAAAAATTAATTAAAAAGGGTTTTAAATAAGTTTTGAGGACCCATAAACAGCTTTTTTTTTTCCATTTTTTGTCTATTCGAAAAAATGTTTGAAAAAGTGTGAAGATACCTTGGAAACACTTTAGTCTGTGTTTTATCTCATTCAGGCCAAGTGTAAACAATTACGTAAATGACTCAGAGGAAAGTTATTTTTCTTTGGGCCGTACTGTGCTCTGCAAGATTCAAAGCCCAATTATGTTCTCTGTGAAGAACTGATTCTTAGGCCATGTTTCTGTTAAAATATACGCATGTCTCTTATTACTAAAGCAGAACACATAATCTATGACCCATGGGTTGTGACAACAAAACAAGTGCTATGTCGCCTTTCGTTCATAAAATTTAAAATATATATTTGAGACACCAAAAGCCAAAATTTTTAAAGTGTCTCGAAGAGTTCAGTTAAAAGTGTATGCAAATTAACTCGCGTAAAATAATTGAAAATGTTTTTAATATACGATATATTCCTGGGCAGAAATCGAATAAAACGCAATGATGTAAGTTAACGAGCATTTTAACTACGGGATAGAATTTCGCTTATAAAGCTTTAAGTGCTGCGCCATAATACGGCGCTCTAAAGGACACGCCGAAGGGTTACGTGTGTAACGGGAAGTGGTAGTTATTATCCCCATGGGGAGGCAATTAAGCAGTCGACGAGGAAATGCCACCTAAAAGGTCACATAACCGGGCCACGACTTCCTTCATACACTTTTTAAATTTTTAAACGAACTTTTATCCCCTATAGCAAATTGCAAGCGATGGGGAAATATTGAAAATTCGTTTGAATCAAACAAGAATTTCCTATAGATGTACGTGTCCTAGCAGTATATCAAACACACAAGTTGATCTGAATTGATTACAAACCTGGAACACACAGAGTAGACAAGTGCACAAGATACGAAATGATGTGAAGGTTCGTTTGATGTAGGCGTACCCATTATCTTATTGGCTGCGCTAAGCTATGAGCACGGGCCTTGTGTCTGATCTGCTACTGCGTACTGCGAAAGGTGGTTCGCTAATGGCCGGCCTGCTTTTAGAAGAGTAAGTTACCGTGCATTGATTGGCGAACGTCGTCCCGGCGTGTTGCTGGCCGGTGATGCCATGTTGCGGGCGTGTGCAGCTGGAGTTCGTGTTATAAATGGCTGTTTCACCTCTATATTCTTTGGTGCTCTGTGCTCGCAAGAAAACTGGGACTGAGTCCCGTGATACCTGGTCATTGTAAAACTTCCTTCGCTCTTAGGCAGCATATTCGATTCCCGACGGGTTCGCCGCATGATTTTCGCAAGTGAGAATCGTGGGGGACGATGCCGCTGGTCGGCGGGTTTTCTCACTGATCTCCTTTTTCGTCCGCCTTTTAATTCCGGCGCTGCTCCATACTCACCTCACTTCACCCTCATCTGGTCTCAAGTTCTCAATGTTAAGACCCGGCCAAGTATCTCCACACCCCCAATCCTAGGCAGCAGACACTGAACTAACAACTCACGCTCAACCACTAATGTGAATAAAGCCACCGAACAAACGAAAATTTCCTTCTTCCTTATAGCTTATTTTTCATAATACTTTATATTTACGAAAGGAGCCAATAATTGATATCAAGGGGCACAAAAATTGCTAAAATTATCTTTTCGAAATCCAAATATTCATTGCCAATTTTATAAAGTAGAGAGAAATGCTGTAAAATATTAAAATGCTATGTAAAGAGAAGGAAAAAAATTTCGAATTCCGTCGGTGAAATTACAAACTAAAAACAACTTGGTTGGCTGTAAGCAGGAAGAATTAAGTCGCCACTTACCAATAGAAACGAAGACAAATCATTACTAGGTTTTTTATGCTCAGTCTCATTAAGTGTTCGTCCGCCCTATTTTGTAAGTACAGAAATCTAGTCGCCAATTGACCTCGCTAAATTGGTATCTAGGGAAAATTTATGTTTCAAGACGATAGGTTAAAGGGGGTTTTATTTCTTATATGAGGGAAAATCCACACATATGCTATGAGAGTGTATTTACGGAGCTTAAATCCTACAGATACGTGTTTTCGTTTCCAGATAGCACTAAAGGTTATAAATTTTCTTCTCTTTTAAATATATTTATTATTATAAATACATATAAATTATATAAATACATACGTACTAAATCACATAATATAGTAAGATTTACGAAATATCCCAGTTCAAAATATAATGAGATTCCTTAATAATGATAAATATTTTAAAGAGGCATAATCATTTAACTACGCCATATAGTCATTAAATCGTAACTCATATTAAACTGTCAGCATTTGTAATTAAGTAATATCCATGGAAATGTTTTCGAAATGTTAAGGCACTAAGCTGCATATTTAAAAATATGTTAATCATTGCTAAAATATTATTTATTGCCTTCCCTCATATATCTTACATAAACAAAACATTTCACGAAGATTTGTCAACAGTGGTCTAAAAATAACGATTGCATATATTTTTTTTGTAAACTGGCAGTATTTTAGGTTCTACGTGTATTTTATTTTGACCCAAACCAATAAATTGCATTTTAAAGAAAACAGGAACAGCATGCATATTTCTAGAAGCAGATATTTATTTTTATTTCATACGCGAATAAACAAATGCCATAGTTTCAGCCGTTTTCTATTGACTGGGGTCAACTGAGTCAAGCTCATGTATCTTCGTATTTGGTAACCATCCAAACTGAACTTCATGAAGCTGTATGAGGCTTAAACTGAAATGAACTGAGTATATGAATTCTAGTTACTCTTGGAATATCCACTAGAGAAGTTTTAGTAATGCTGCGCTTCTAGGCGAGTCTGTGCATATTTAATGTTCCAAAAAATAAAACACATGACAGAACGAAGGACGAACCACATCCAAACCGAGTAAAGAGTATCACTTCCTGCGTATAATTTAAGTGGCTATTTAACAAATGAGAGCTACTTGAGAACAGTTGAGTATAAAATGCAATTAACCATAAGAGATCAGAAATAGTTCTTGTTATACGTAGGGAACAAAATATTTCGCAAATACATTTAAATAAGGTAGCTTAACTAGTACATTTAAATCGATTTTGCTAATGTCTCACAGTTTAACTCGTCCTAGCAAGAGAAAAAATTTTGTGACCTATGTGTTTTTATAAGAGCGAGTGAGCCAAAAACAAAATTATAATTATATTGACTTGACATATACTTATATACAAACAGTACGTATCTAAATTCGACTGACAAACTTCGGATGCAAGTTAATCACGAAAAAAAGTTTAAAACCTATAATACGATCTGTAGTGGTACATATTTTTTTAAGTTGAACCTGAAGTCCATGTTTATTGCAAATATTGGAGATAATATTAAATACGGAACACTAACTGTCTGGATAATGGTTAACTGAGCAAAGATTTTCACACACCACAATGTCCTAAAAATATGTCATGTAAATAATCACTTTTTGGCCTGCCACGAATATTTATAACTAACCTTCATGTAACGGTAGCGTATTTGGGATTTAAAAGATGGTTTATTAATCTCATGTCACAACCAAAAAATATGTTGCCCTCAACGTTTTTGAGTAATTCATTTTTTGCTTTCAAATTAAATTGGCACTAGGGGCACGCACAATACCCAAAAACACACAGTTACGGCTATAAATGGGAGGGTAAGATCCCAGAGAGAGGTGCTTTACAATGGCACTTTAATGAACCATTTCTTCAGCTACAACATCAAATATGCGTACCTCCTTTGGAATTCATTTTAGACCATAGATCGTATATATGTTTCTAACTTCTTTTTTCAAGATTAACCTACAGCTGAAGTTTGTCGGTCGAATTTAGATACATCCAGTACTGTATACGTAAGAGGTAGCAGGGCCGTTTAAGAACGCTAGGGAGTCACTGGTGGCCAAAGTGACATTTGAATAACCTGTAAACGGGTGTCGGAGAGAGGGATACTAATTGCCGGCACACTTTAACGTGGGAAACAGATCATCTCCCTCCTCTTAAAACTGGGATGTGCGCTGTGGGTAGCTGCCGAGTTCTTCCACCCGTTCTGAGGTGTGCTATGATTGGCCGTTGCTTGTGGTGGTACCCTTTCGGTGGGCAAAACGCCCAAGCGACATTTGCGGGACTTTCAAATTTGTCGAGGAAGTCTGCAGGAGCAGTGGCCAGGTGCTCCGCTGGGTAAGAGGGGTGCAGGGTTGGACCAGGAGGGTTGAGGAGTTGGTCAGTCCTTGGTTCGGGACCCGTAGAGGTTCATTATATGTAATTAGATGTTAATTGCGCAATGAGTAATTGGGTAATGAGTAATAGCGTAATACAAAATTACGAATTCTGAGAGTAAATACATATACAAGGAGTAAGTACAAGTACAGGGTCTAAGTACATGTACCGAGAGAGTAATTACACAATATGTACAGTTGTTCACCCATCGGCTACCGAAAAACAACTAACGAGGTTGGTGAGGCGCTCCTCGGTTCGAGTTCCAACAAAGGTAAATAGGGATAAGTAAGGCCTAATTATAATTGTGTAACGAGTAATTGTGTAATGAGTTATTGCATTACGAGTAATTGCGTAATGAATAAGTAAACGAAATGTGAGTAATAACATGAACATAGACTACGTAGGCGTACCGACAGTAATTACACCAAGTAGTTGTCCTATCCCGACAACTGCTCAAACGCAACTGAGCTGTGAATCGCTAACATATTTGTGATATACGTCCGCCATCTTGGATAGTGTAATATACGTGAGGTAGCCGAAAGCATGACTGCAGGGAGTCCGACCGCCTCCGGCTCCGAGGGCGAACTGAACGCTACTCTGTCCATCACCGCAAGGAGCGCTGGGCAGGTGGGGTACACTGTAGGGATGAAAAAAGTCGCCGGGAATAACCGCCATATTGGTTCGTAATATTATACAAGGCGGAAATATGTTTTTAAAAAATTCTTAGTAAATTTTTAACTTTCAACCGAACCGCATCAGCCCGTGTGACGCCACCTGCTTCGGCAATAGTCAGTGAAGGTAGAAGCTATGTTGAAGGTTCCTAAGCATCTTGACATTGACGTGTGCGTTGAAGAGTGACAGGACGATCCTCTTAACGTTCGCACTATGCATATCGCAACCGCTTTGGCAATAGTCAGTGACAATCGAAGCTATGTTGAAATTTTAAGAGTAACGTTGATGTGTGTATCGACGAGTGACTAGGCGAACCAATAAAGGATTACGCTTTGCGTGCCTCTCTACCTGAGGCCCGGACCCCGCCATCAGCTGGGACGAGTTTTCCACCCACAAAAGAACGCAATCTTGCGAAGGTTCATTCGCTTTAACCAAGCTCCCTTTTCAAAGAAAAAGAAAAAAACGTTTTGTGTTCTAAGAACACTTCTCTCCAACAAAATATAAACGAAAGACACTGCTGTGAAAACTGCGATTTTAAATGGTCCCGCATGTATTGTGCGAAATTGTCGTAAGGCCAAAGTAAGACGTTACTTACATCAGACATTGTAAACGAACTGGTTTTTCTCCCGAAATACTTCATCATTTACTTCGCATCCCATGAAATAAAATATGTGTGCAATTATCTGCCACAAAAGCTGCAGGATGATCCCGACTTTATTTAATATCTGTGGTGTGAGAACTGTCCCTTAGGAATACCTGCAATGACAAACGATATATACGCGCACCATCCACACACAAGAAGAGAATGTTTGGTAAGAAAAATGTAAGATATAATCCATCTCACACAAGTCTACGATGTGCCTAACAATGTGTCCATAATATCAGAAACGCCAACAGAATTACTCTTAGTATTATTTTTAAAAAATATATTGTTGTGTGCAAACATGGTAAGTGTTTTAAACAATGTTTTGTTGTTTCCAAGGGTTTTTAAACCCTTACGACATTTCACAAACATGTATTGTCAATGAAGTGTCTATATCATACTCAGACAATGATAAAAAATTATTTAAATTTATAGAGCCATAACCGTGGACTAATTTGTCACCATATTTACAATGTTTGTACTGCTAACCGACATAAGAAGTACACGATATTAAATGGGATTCTGCCAACATACTTTATGAAGAGAGATACCAATATGTAAACGAAGAACTTATTTCAGAATACCTACTATACGTGTTAGGTAAAACAAAAAAGAAAATTCTAAAATCTAAACGTAACAGAGTTACTCAAAATATTAATATCAGAAAATACTACGCATTTAGTAAACTAAATGCGTTAGTGAAACAGTATTTTTGAAAACTACATAACTGTTAAAAACAAACGCCCTGTTCTTAATACAAAAGCGAAGCTTTGCGTGAATTCATGTACGATAACCCTTCATATGTGTGAAGCAAGCTTAATAAAATGATGTGTACGCAATACAATACCACAACCCGCCATTTAATCACAGAAAATCGTCAAAAATTCCCACGACAAAATGATATTCTAAAAACCCCAGGTACATATAACATCACTCCACCCTTCTCTGCCACAAACCCTAACCAACAATTCCCCCCTTCCCCTTTTTAACGCGCATCCAATTCTAAATAAAATCAAGAAAAATCGCAAAAAAAGGAAAACAATTCTAACGATCGACAAACATATAGCATCATCCCATCCTCCCCCACGTTAACCACACCACCCTAGCAAACAGACCCCGCCCATCCTCCCCCACGCTAACCACACGCCCCTAGTAAACAGCCCCCACCCATCATACGCATCCACCCAACCGTGAAAAATCGAGAAAAATCACAAAATTTGAAAAACTTTAAAAATCGAGAAATATATAACGTTACCCCACCCTCCACCACCCGACGCTAACACCTAACAAACACCCGCCGCCATTTCCCTATCTTACTCTCAATCATAAAAAATCTAGGAAAATTGCACAAATTCGACCAATTCTATAAAGCGAGGAACAAATTACGCTACTCCATCGTACACCAGCACGACACCAATATCTTAACCAACTACCAACAACTGCATCCCTTACCTTCCACACTCCAAACATAAAAAATCGGGAAAAATCGCAAAACTTCACAAAGTAATCCCACAAATCTAGGAATAAAATAACATTGATGACTCCAATCACCATGTTGTATTTTATCGACCTTGACACTGACCCCATTGACCTTCAACTAAAAAAATTAAATAGCGAAAATGTAAAAAAAAATATTACGACACATTAAAAAAAAATTACTTAGGTAATGTGGAAAACAAAGTTGGGTGTGTGTGACCATGAGGGTTCGGTTCTCATAAAGATGGCAGAGCACAGCCACTCCCTGATACGACGAACAGCATGCGACCTACACTCGCCAGTTTTTATTGGCTGTTTATTCGGCCAGTCTACAATAAGCAAGGCCAACCGACCACATCACCCACCGATACAAACCGACGATGATGACAAATCTCGAATAAAGTCTTCTAATACGATTTTCGTACCATTACGCAAACAATTTCGAAAATCTCCGCAAACCTTAGCAAAATCATCGAAAATCTTCGCAAAACATCTCACCTACAGAAAACAAAACGAAGGACCATACCGACCATCCATGCAGACTCGACATACGAACCAACCATACCTGCCGACCTAACGAACCATTCATACCCCTCTATTTATATGAACAGATCATATCAGCTTGCTATGCGAGTCTAAATACGAATTATCCATAGCNCCATTCATACCCCTCTATTTATATGAACAGATCATATCAGCTTGCTATGCGAGTCTAAATACGAATTATCCATAGCAAACACTCATACCACCCATCCATAACAACAGCCAAACAAGACCGATTGGGAAATACCGATATGCAAGACTGACCATACGATCAACCATACCAGCCAAACATACAATCCGAGCATACGAACNATTGGGAAATACCGATATGCAAGACTGACCATACGATCAACCATACCAGCCAAACATACAATCCGAGCATACGAACAAATCATATGAAACGGATCATACCAGCCAGCGATACGATTTGACAATATGAACCATCCGTACAGACCATCCAAATGAGCCATCAATACTAGCTGGTTACTTGAAAGAGCCATACCAAACAGCCATTCGAATGGTTCATACTAGATAGGCAAACGAACCAATTATACCAGGCAACCAGGCGAACCAACTTTACAGCAATACAGGCTTAAAATACGAACCATCCATGCCAGTCAACGACACCCCCAAGCCATACAAACTCCGTATACAACACAGCCATTAAAAAATATATGAAGTNAATTTTTATTTTAAAATATATGAAGGACTTTTTGTATTTATATTTTATGCTTCCGCATTATAGTATTACCATTATACGCGATGTGTTTCGTGAGGTGAATCGAGAGGGTGAGTTTGTCATAAGCGAAGTTACCGGGCCTTAACATGGTTGATTCGTAAAAATTTATAATTATGGAGTTGTAAATACATATGTGCTGTTACAAACATATATAGTTACAGATATATATATATATATATATATATAATTACTTAAATGGCATAAAGTTTTCCCCAAATTACAATTTATTCTCGGTCGCCTCAGCCGTTGCTAGGAGGAAAGAATCGCCCCGCCCTCAGTGTAGTTCCGATCTTGATCGATCTACCAAGCACCCGTGTCGCGGGGTCTAACACCTCCTTGGCAGATGCCATCAATGGGCAACATCTTCGAAAATGTAAGTACCCATGATAAACTTTAGACTGCGAAACTCCGTTACATCTTCCCCGCCAGAAGGAACACCAGTGACCCACAACTGCAGGTGGAGAAATCCCACAGAAAAGGGTGGCCAGCCCTCACTGAATAATCCAGTCTCCATACAGGTACACTCCAGCACAGCGGATCGAAACATATCTTCCAGGGTTCTTCCTTCATGATCAGGGCTTCAACAAAACAAAATTTAAGACGGTCGAAACGAAATCAACCCAAAACTCTCCTATACAAATTTATACACTTTCATGGGATCTCCTCACAAATCTCTTTTCTCAAAATTAATGTATTAAATCTAGTGCACAGAGCAATTTAACACTTAATAAATCTTAAACCTTATTTAAATGAGTCACATGGAACACTCAGATAAAAAATACTCTTGGAGATCACACAAAAACAGAATGATGTATAACACATCCTTAATACCCAGCTATAATATATTATATAAAATAAATATAAAAAATATATATCTAAATATATATCTGTGGAAGCACTATCATGAGTGGCAGAAACGCGGATTGCCACACGCACATATTCTCATTTGGTGGGTTGAGAAGATAAGACCGAATGAAATTGATGATGTGATATCAGCGGAAATTGCCGATAAAGAACAAGATCCAGGATTGCATGAAGTTGTTACTAAGAACATGATTCATGGACCCTGTGGAACATTAAATAACAATTCTCCGTGTATGGTTGAGGGAAAATATTTTATGAGATATCGACGGGCGTTAGTTGCAGAAAAAATTACGGGTTGTGATGGTTATCCACTGTATCATTGCCGATCGACTGCGGACAATGGAAAATCATTAATTGTCAAAGTGAATCAACAACACACTGAAGTTGATAATCGTTAGATTGTTCCGTATTCACCATTACTCCCGAAAAAATTCAAAGCCCACATCATCGTCGAATCTTGCCATTCCGTGGAAGTGACATGACTGTGATTGGAGTTGGTGTGGAGAATTAAAAAGATGAAGTCACTCAATATCAAATGGGCCGACATGTTAGCAGTAACGAAGCGATTTGGCGCATTTTTTCATTCATTATTCATAAAAGACATCCCACTGTTGTTCACTTGGCCATACACCTGGAAAATGGTCAGAGTAGATATTTCACTGCGGGAAACGTAGTATACAACATTGACCAGTTTTTTTTCAAAATGTGCCAGAATGATGACTTGGCCCGAACGCTACTATACTCCGAAATGCCAAGATATTATACTTGGAATCAATCGTCAAAAAAATGTAAACAATGGAAACAAGAAAATCCAGTTCCAGGTTACCCACATGTTTTTTCCACCAATGCATTAGATCGCATTTGCACCGTCCATCCAAGTAACGACGAGTGTTTTTATTTGCGTTTGCTGTTAGTCAACGTTCGTGGCCCAACATCATTCCAACATCTACAAACTGTTAATGGTGAATTGTGTGGCACATATAGAGAAGCCTGTCAACGTTTGCGTTTGCTAGAGAATGACACTCATTGGGATTACACACTCAGATGTGCTGTGATTTCGTAAAATGCCATCAAATACGAACTTTGTTTTCGATAATTATCTCAGCATGGTTCCCATCGAATCCAATTGATTTGTGACTAAATAAAAAGATGACATGTCTGATGACATTTCGCATCAAATTATACTAGAACATCATATCCAGATTTGCAACTGAGCGACGAAATTCACAACGAGGCATTTATATTAATTGAAGACATCTGCTTGATGATATCTAATAANCATTTCGCATCAAATTATACTAGAACATCATATCCAGATTTGCAACTGAGCGACGAAATTCACAACGAGGCATTTATGTTAATTGAAGACATCTGCTTGATGATATCTAACATGGTTTTGCCTCAATTAGGTATGACAGCGCCCAATCGTCCTGTGCACGACGTATTTAATCAAGAGTTTAAGCAAGAAAAATAATGTGATTGCGATGCATTGAAAGAATCAGTTCGAATGAACGCTCCGCTGTTGAATCGGCAACAAAAGCATGCGTACGACATCCTCATGAAAGTTGTGAACGATGGAACTGGAGGAATTTTATTCTTGGACGCACCCGATGGAACTGGAAAAACATTTTTGATGACATTGATTTCGGTAACGATTCGCTCGCAAAATTGAGTTTCACTTGCACTTGCTTCATCTGGAATCGCAGCTACGTTATTGGAAGGTGGTCGAACTGCTCATTCAGCACTGAATTTGCCGTTGAATATGCAAATCAATGAAATTTCAACGTGCAACCATTCAAAAAATTGTGTGATGGCCAAAGTGTTGCACCAATGCCAATTGATAGTTTGGGATGAATGTACGATGGCGTATAAAAAATCTTTGGGGGCATTAGAACGAACGATGCAAGATCTACGAAACAATCAAAACAGGTTTGGTGGTGGGATGATTCTGTTGGCAGGTGATTTTCGCCAAACAGTGCCAGTGATTCCACGGTCAACGCCAGCCGATGAACTTAATGTATGTTTGAAGTCATCAGTTTTGTTGAAACACATAAAGACACTCAAATTAAGTATGAAGATGCGTGTCGAGTTGCAGAACGACCAATCTGGGGAAGTATTTTCAAAACAATTGCTGGACATTGGCGATGGCAAAATCTCAGTTGACATTTCGACTGGCTGCATTACATTCCCCGCAGATTTTTGTCAGTTCATCGACTCAAAGACCGAACTCATCACAAAGGTATTCCAAAACATTGCTCAAAATTACAAAATCATGATTGGGTGAGCGTACGTTTTATATTGGCTGCGGAAAACATTGATGTCAACGAATTAAATTTCAAGATTCAAAGTGAAATTGCTGGAGAATTGATGACGTACAAATCGGTAGATTCCGTTACTAGGCAAGATTATGTCGTCAACTATCCAACCGAATTTTTATACTCGCTGGAATTGCCCGGATTGCCGCCTCACAATCTCAAATTAAAAGATGAATCGGTTATTATAAATTTGAGAAATATCAACCAACCACATATTTGTATGCCACCCGGCTTGCGGTGTAAAAACTGATGAATAACGTCATAGAAGCAACATTTCTTAGAGGAAAGTATAAAGGAGAAGACGTTATAATACCACGAATCCCAATGATTCCGACCGACATGGAATTTGACTTTAAACTGTTGCAGTTTCCCGTCTGGCTAGCATTCGCAATGACTATAAACAAATCACGAGGGCAGTCATTAAATGTTTGCGGCATTAACATTGAAAAATCCATGCTTCTCGCATGGTCAATTTATGTTGTCTGTTCCCGTGCCGGAAAACCATCAGCTTTGTTCGTTTACTCATCAGACAACAAAACAAAAAAATGTCGTGTATTATAAAGCATTGCAATGAAATAAATAGTGATGTCACAGCAAACCACTCAAATTAGCGCATTTCTTTGTTTTGACTGTTTAATTGAAATTCTGATTTCATTCAACTGTAACTTAAATTTATGAAAAAACAGCATGGTTCCAAGTCGATATCATTCCAGGCACATCACACATTTTGAGATAGAATGTAAAATAAAATGAAACTTTTCCATTGCACAGGACAACGTCTGTCAGGTGAGTTAGGTAAAAGTAAAAAAGGAAATAAATTTATTTAGTTTTACTTTCTACAGTCACCTTTTTAAACTGAATATCATATCTTCTACTGATCCACTTTTTGATATCATCCTTATGCGCCTCCTATGTATGTACATCACAGATGACATGGTTGTAGAGTTAAGAACGAATTTTATGCTTGTGACAGAGTAGCCTTGTGTTCTTTAAGAACCCTCTGTTGCATGTATATATTCTCTACGCCACTCTGCTGCCATGGGGTCATGATTAGAGGCTTATTATGGTTGACTGTGTAGGCCAATAAATAAAAACATTTTATGAATTTTAAAATTTCACTTGTACGACTTTTGTAAGCAAAACNTTGACTGTGTAGGCCAATAAATAAAAACATTTTATGAATTTTAAAATTTCACTTGTACGACTTTTGTAAGCAAAACCTTCATCCATAGATGTATGCTACAGGTGGCCTATGTACTGATTGGGTGCAACAAATGTCGAAGGAGTCATTGCAGGCTCTACTTAAATATGCGGACGTGGTATATTTGGCGGAGGACAACATTGAAGTTTTGAGGCAAGAAATTAGAGGGCTTGTGCGTAAAGAGGGCGTCAATGCTGATGATGTAGGTGAGTCCTTTCTTTTTTATAATCCTAAAATTTTTCTCTTCAATTTTAGCTCAGAAAATCCCAGTAGTTAGTGTTGTGTTTTTGCATAACATAGTTAATTTGTTGATGAGTTTTAGTAGTATGTAAGCTNGAAAATCCCAGTAGTTAGTGTTGTGTTTTTGCATAACATAGTTAATTTGTTGATGAGTTTTAGTAGTATGTAAGCTTTTAATATACGTAGAGTCACAGTAGTGTATTCGGTAGTATTACTTAGGGTGCATGCTTGTTTGCATGGTGTTGTCAGCCAGGCCATTTCACAAAACTGCGAATTATGATGGACACTTTCGTGGAGAACTATTCATATGGGTACTGTAAACGCTGGGAAGACATTTTGAGTTTACCTTGTGATAAGGTGTATTTAGTACAAATCCTCTTTTCCAATTAGTTACCAGAGAATCACCAATATTTTGCGTTTGTTAGCAAACCTGCCACACAACCTGAATTTTTGCAGTTAGTTAGCCAGGTTGAATGAATTACTGGTGGCTGTAGCCATAAACAGGAAGTAAAAGACAAAAATTTCAAACTGACTGCAAATATTGTAAGCGCACAAATCATATCAGCGAAAAATGTTTTTTTTTTTTAAAGACGGTAAATTTCGCAAGGCAAAGAGCGGGGAGAACGACAGTGAAACAGTTGCAAGCAGTGGCAATGTCAAGAGCGATTCCCTCGAAAAAGGAACCAACACGAAAGCGACAGGTGCGATGAGCAGTGACGTAGGCGATCTATAACAGAGGAGCGGTTAAGTGGACATGCGCCATCCTATAATTTTTTTGTATGAACGAAAATTCCCTAAATTGACACTGTGCATTTATGATAAGGCATTCTGGGTTTGGGAAGGTGAATCTTACACATTTAAAACAATCTAGTTTACTTTTTGTGCCTTTTGTTGTCGCGAATATTACCGTTTCCGCACTTATTGATTTAGGCGCGTCGACGTCTTAAAAGAGCCAGAATTGTTGCAACCGGCTGATGTGTGAAAATGCTGTTGGCTCTATCCAAATACCGACCTGTTGTGAAACCGCATTTTCGGTGGCGAACGGAAGTATTGTGGAGTCTATGGCTGTTGCCACTGTTAAAATAAAAATTGCGTCCTTTTCGTGGAAAGTTCAATTTAGAATTTTGGATACGTTGTCGTATTCAGTAATTTTGGGGATAGAGTTTCTGGCCAAGACACAGTGTTGTGTATTTTTACATACTAAATGTTTGAGATTTGGGTTTTCTCCGGGGGCTCCTGTTGTTTTAGAAACTAAGCCAATTTATGTCAGAAAAATACTTTATGTCTAAAAGAGGGAAGTGCAATTGCGGGTAATACAGATTATACAGGAAGAGTTTCCATATGTTATTATCAATAAATTGGGGCGCTGTAGTAAATATACTGTAGTCTTCAAATTAAGAGCTAATGAACCTGTTACTTTCCTACCGTATCGGATACCTACTCCCAAAGTTCATGCCTTTAAACAACTTATCCATGATTTAAAAGAACAAGGTGTAGTGGAAGAGTCAGTTAGTATGTATGTGAGCCCTTCCTTTTTGCTTCCTAAGAAAAACCCTGGTCAATATCGCTTAATATGTGTTTACCGAAAAGTAAATGAAAAAACTTTTATAGAACCTTATCCGGTTCAAGCTATAGAAACGGTGTTTTAATATTTTGGTTCTGCTTTATATTTCACCATGTTTCATTTCAACTCTGCATTTCTCCAGTGCGAGTTGCATCCAAATTCCCGTGAGCTGTTAGCATTCTGTACCCCTTGGGCGTTGTTTCAGTGAACGAGACTTCCTTTAGGTAAAAATTCAGGACCTCAGACGAAGAGTAGGTTGTTGTTTAACGTTTTAGGTAAATTAATGTGTAATTTATTGTTTCACTTAAATCGATTTTGTGTGGATTAACAGCAATACATTTGAAGATCACATAAGCCACATTAAACAAGTGCTTCAAGCTTTGAGAAAAACTGGGCTAACTATTAACCTCAGAGAATATTAGCTGGGTACTGAAACATGACATATATTAGGTTTTCATAATTTCACAAGGAATAATGCACACTGATCCGTAGAAAATTAAGATGGTTGTAAACGTCCCTATACATAGAAACATTAACGGTGTACGACTATTTCCTGGTATGGTCTCTTTTTGCAGTAAACTTTTTTCAGATTTTTCCATTATTTCTGAACCATTGAATATTTTGAATCGTAAAAAGGTATTTTTCAAGTGGGGATCTGAACGACAGGCTGATTTACAGATTATTTTAGAAGAAATTAATAACTTTCCATTCTACACTTGCCTGATTTTAACGAGAAAATTTTTTTTTTGCATTGTGATGCTAGTACACTAGCAATTGGGGTCGTGTTAAGTCAGAATATAAATGGGTCTTTGGTGCCTATAGCTTTTGACAGTAAAATTTCAACATCTACTGAACGAAAGTACGTGGTTTTTGAAAAGGAGTGTTTAACGTGTATTGGAGGAATGGAAAGCTCTTCAGACAATTTAAAACACGCCTCTTTCGAGCTGTATATGGACAATCAGGCTCTAAGTTGACTTTTGTCCTAAAAAGAACATGCAGGACGGTTAGCAAGGTGACGTATTCGTTTGGCCCGTTTAAAGTATGAGATTCATTACATTAACAGTAATGAGAACGTAGTGGCAGATACGTTCTCACGTATGTTTCATGATGAGGAATTTGACGTGGTTGAGACGGAATCAGTATGTAAAGATTATAAACTGGGTCTCGGAGAGGTTTACAGAATAAAGTACAATAGGAGGTAACGAAAAGTGAGCAATCGATGAACAACTTAAAAATATCTAAAATAATTGTCCATCTTAAAGAACAGCAGGCGAATGATGGGGAATGTCGAGACCTAATGGCAGTAATCAAAATGGGGTTTCTGGGTATGCCATGTATAAAGACTATTAAGGAGAATGGTCCAGGAGAGGTAAATTTAGAATTTTTGTTTTCCCTGTATTTGTGGCCCATAATTGTTTCATATTTCCACGAATTTCTTTTTGGTGGACATGTGGGGAGAGACAAGGCCATTGCTCGTATTTATGGTGTGTATACGTGACTTGGTTTGTGCAAAGAAGTTGAAAATTGGGTAAGTAGTTGTCCAGCCTGTCAACAGGCAAAACCCATCAATCAACCAGTAGAAGTAAAATATTCTATTAGAGTATCCATTGATTAATTATTGGGATATACAATCTTTCTGCTAGGAGACTGTGAAAAATAACGAAATAGTCAATGTTTGGGAAGAGGTAACTTAGAATCTTGCTGAGTACCCTTAAAAAAATCGTATTAACAGCCAACGTAAGGATGTGAGTTTAAACATGGGAGACTTGGTCTTGATAAAAGCAAATTTTTTGAGTTAAAAGTCTAGTATTTCACGGTTAAACTAGCTCCACAGTAGAGAGGTCAGTTTAATATCTATCATTTTCTCACGCCTGCGACATTGTTAGTAGATCCACAATCTCACAAATATAGATTAAAGTCCATGTCAGTCATGTTAAGAAATATTGTGGAATATATAATGATAATGCTTCCACAGATATATATTTAGATATATATTTTTTATATTTATTTTATATAATATATTATAGCTGGGTATAAAGGATGTGTTATACCTCATTATGTTTTTGTGTGATCTCCAAGAGTATTTTTTATCTGAGTGTTCCATGTGACTCATTTAAATAAGGTTTAAGATTTATTAAGTGTTAAATTGCTCTGTGCACTAGATTTAATATATTAATTTTGAGAAAAGAGATTTGTGAGGAGATCCCATGAAAGTGTATAAATTTGTATAGGGGAGTTTTGACTTGATTTCGTTTCGACCGTCTTAAATTTTGTTTTGTTGAAGCCCTGATCATGAAGGATGATCCCTGGAAGATATGTTTCGATCCGCTGTGCTGGAGTGTTCCTGTATGGAGACTGGATTATTCAGTGAGGGCTGGCCACCCTTTTCTGTGGGATTTCTCCGCCTGCAGTTGCGGGTCACTGGTGTTCCTTCTGGTGGGGAAGATGTAACGGAGTTTCGCAGTCTAAAGTTTATCATGGGTACTTACATTTTCGAAGATGTTGCCCATTGATGGCATCTGCCAAGGAGGTGTTAGACACCGCGACACGGGTGCTTGGTAGATCGATCAAGGTCGGAACTACACTGACCGCGGGGCGATTCTTTCCTCCTAGCAACGGCTGAGGCGACCGAGGGTTAATTGTAATTTGGGGAAAACTTTATGCCATTTAAGTAATTATATATATATTTCTGTAACTATATATGGTTGTAACAGCACAGATGTATTTGCAACTCCATAATTATATGTTTTTACGATTCAACCATGTAAAGGCCCGGTAACTTCGCTTATGACAAACTCACCCTCTCGATTCACCTCACGAAACACATCGCGTATAATGGTAATACTATAATGCGGAAGCATAAAATATAAATACAAAAAGTCCTTCTTCATATATTTTAAAATAAAGAATTTAATGTGCGAGCACTATCAGAAAACCAAAATACACGTTTGCGCGAGAAGGAATAGGCGATAATTGGAAAACACGCAGAAAACTTCACCTATACATAACCATATATAAGGTAAAATATAATTATGCTAATAGACATATGCATATATAATATGATATTTCAAAATGCTTGTAGGCGTATCTGTATGTGTATATAGATAGTTATATAAAGTAAGTATATTTAATACATAATTATATTTATGTATGTTTCTACCAAACATTTTTGTGTATATGTCTATATGGTGTTACGAGACGCCTGATGGACCTACCCCAGATCATGAGGGCTGGAGGTCTTAATAAAAATGTAAGAACTAAATTAGATTTTAACTTATTTACAAAGCTATTATTAATAGCTTTAATATAGCTGTTACCATTATTACTAACAGCTATTATTTACAGCATTAATATAGCTGTCTCTAATATTACACTTTCTATTTCTTAATGAGTGCAGTATTCAACGTCTAAGTAAATCTAATTAAAGTCCTTCTCAATGGCTCTGTTTTGTTATAGTCAGTTTCCTCACACGCATCATTTGCATATGTTCAGTGTGTCTTTTGCCATCATTTGAAATGTATTTCACTCACGCATACAGTCAAATAGTCCCTCCTGTCTGTCGTACTCTTCACTACACTGATGCTCACAGTCGCAAATTTTTACCCCGCTGGCCACATCTCTTTGTACTCGTTGCTCTTCTCGCTCGTCTATTGCTTGAGGTCGCGCAATCGCCCAAACTCCAGACACTNCACAGTCACAAATTTTTACCCCGCTAGTCACATCTCTTTGTACTCGTTGCTCTTCTCGCTCGTCTATTGCTTGAGGTCGCGCAATCGCCCAAACTCCAGACACTCATCAACTCCCCGCTCGGAAGCCCTATGTGCTTTTATAGCCTCATCATCCAAGATCTGGAATATTCCCNCTCATCAACTCCCCGCTCGGAAGCCCTATGTGCTTTTATAGCCTCATCATCCAAGATCTGGAATATTCCCCGCACCCCGAGTCACGCTGAGAGAGGCAAGGGCGGTTAAAACCAGAACATTCTCAAGACGAACACAGAAATTCGATATGATGAAATGAAGGTGCGTGCGAGCCTTAAAGGTTTATCAAGACGCAAGGCGGCAAAATGCAGAAGGCATTCATTTAAAATCCTGGTAGGGTTATCGCTCACCTGCCTATCAATCATCTCGTAGTTACTAGCCGCCCACTATCATATCAATACTCTGTCCTTCTCTTCCCCTCGCTCACGCGTGGCAGGTCAAGGGAAGCTAGAACGTAACAATACGTATAGGTGACTGAAGTCGGTGGGCTTCGCCCCAATCTTCAGCTCCTACAACCAACCATAACGTCTNGTAACAATACGTATAGGTGACTGAAGTCGGTGGGCTTCGCCCCAATCTTCAGCTCCTACAACCAACCATAACGTCTTAAACTACTTTAAAAAAATGGTTGCCTGTAAAGTCGGTTTTACGGGCGAAGATTTTACGTGACAACGTAGTGCTGCGCGCGCGGCAGACCGATCATAGTTGAGTGGGAGAGAGACGCAAGGCATTCGGCGGGCCTCTCTCTCGTTCGGTGACTCATCGTAACGTTACCGAGCGTTACACTTTTTCATAAGTGACTCCCAGCCGCAACCTAATTTAAGACGTTGTCACGTCAAAAAAAAAATATCTGTCACTGCAACGAATATTCATTAAACATATTTTTTTAGTAATGCGAGAGCGTCTTTATTTATCAAGCGCGTTATTAATTTCCTTGTGGTTCGTCTAATTACATTTATTAATTGTAAAACTGCGACGCTAGCTCCACCGCGTCGTTCGTCTTTGGAATTGCTTCCATGCAAGGTGGCTTTCTCCTTGGCCGGCTCGGCTCCCCTCCTGTTTCCTCCCCTCATTTCCCTCCCTTGATTACCCCTCCTCGGTGACTCATCGTAACGTTACCGAGCGTTACACTTTTTCATAAGTGACTCCCAGCCGCAACCTAATTTAAGACGTTGTCACGTCAAAAACACAATATCTGTCACTGCAACGAATATTCATTAAACATATTTTTTTAGTAATGCGAGAGCGTCTTTATTTATCAAGCGCGTTATTAATTTCCTTGTGGTTCGTCTAATTACATTTATTAATTGTAAAACTGCGACGCTAGCTCCACCGCGTCGTTCGTCTTTGGAATTGCTTCCATGCAAGGTGGCTTTCTCCTTGGCCGGCTCGGCTCCCCTCCTGTTTCCTCCCCTCATTTCCCTCCCTTGATTACCCCTCCTCGGTGACTCATCGTAACGTTACCGAGCGTTACACTTTTTCATAAGTGACTCCCAGCCGCAACCTAATTTAAGACGTTGTCACGTCAAAAAAGTGAACAGCCAATAAAATCAAGATGCTTCTGACGTCAGAACAACGAAAGCTTCAGCAAAACCAGCAGTTTTCACTTAAAAATAACTTATATTCTTGTCGTAGCATACAGCGTTGCAAACAAGGTGTACAGCGATATAAAATAGTAAAAAAAATTGCTTCTACAAGGGTAAAATTATTATTCACATAACAAGATTTAACATATACATTAAATATGTACATTTTGTAGTTCTTTTTTTAAATATATGCACTATTTGCCTGCGTTCAGTTTTCAGGATTTACTTTTTGTCCATCGCCTTTCAAATTAGTTCATTCTATAGGCGCCTTGTAATTCGTGCCGAAAAACCCTAACTTTCACGTGAACTGTCATTCTGCAAATTCTATCATTAACACTGAAAATGTCTATGCCATGTCGTCATTTGCCGTTTTCATCATGTCGTGTATTGCTCAAAGTACTTAATAATACAGCGATAAAGAGGCGCCCAAATCGCAATTCATTTTTTTTACATGGCCAGGCACATTTTGAACACCGCTTGCGTGACTTTCCACCCCTACAACTGTGCCCTTTGTGAGAGATTCTGGGGTATAGTTAATCCTTTGCTTCTACTGACTTTCCTTGTATATTTGTTTTGGCCTATGTCTTTCTGTTATTGGAACTTGTTAGTTTTACTTTTATTTTTTTTCGTTTATTACATGCATCTCAGTTTATAAGTGTCTTGTTATTTATATATATATATTTACCCTTTAGTGGTGGTCCTTGGTGCCCGGAGTATAGATGTGGCGTGGTTCACCTGCCATACACCAGTGTTCCCCACACGTTAAGGGGATTATAATTGTATCTACTATGCCTTCTATAGTGGCATTTATAATTACTACTAATATGGTTATGCACTACAAAAGAACTCATTTCATCGGTGTCAGCTAAGTAAGGCAGCCTTACTGCCTTACTCGATTCCCCTCCCCGTGCCGGTCATTCCGTTCGGAGTCATGTCCTTATGTCTCAAGTGTCGTTTTTGCAACGAGTCGTCTTTAACCTGATTCATTTTCCTTACTCAATTGCTAATTCCGCATTATATTAAGTGTTTTTTTTTACTTATTTATTTCTCCAGTTCCTTTATCCTTGATTTTTGTCGGGTCGTCATGACTGTATATCGCGAAATGCAGCCGCATGCGTCAGTAAAATGGTGACACTGGCCAGCAAAATGCTAGAACGACGTTCACCAATCAACACTTACATAGTAACCTACTCGCCAGCCAGCAGCCCAGCCCATAGGGAAACTTTGGCAGCATGCAGTGAGAAGCCAATCAGAAATAAGGTCTTAAAGCCCTCCACATATGACGTAACGCAATGTGTAGGCCCACGACAAAGGGACCGCCACGACATTTCGTCTCTGTGTGCGTATNAAAGCCCTCCACATATGACGTAACGCAATGTGTAGGCCCACGACAAAGGGACCGCCACGACATTTCGTCTCTGTGTGCGTATATGTTGTGTTTGTGTGCGTATCTGCTGTTTTGGAGTTGCGAGACTCCAGGAGAGCGCGTCGTTTTTCCTAACGTCGTTCTGCTTAAAAAGGTTTCTACATCTTTATTTTGCCTGAATTCATTTTGNGTAACAATACGTATAGGTGACTGAAGTCGGTGGGCTTCGCCCCAATCTTCAGCTCCTACAACCAACCATAACGTCTGAAACTACTATAAAAAAGTGAACAGCCAATAAAATCAAGATGCTTCTGACATCAGAACAACGAAAGCTTCAGCAAAACCAGCAGTTTTAACTTAAAAATAACTTATATTCTTGTCGTAGCAAACAGCGTTGCAAACAAGGTGTACAGCGATATAAAATAGTAAAAAAAATTGCTTCTACAAGGGTAAAATTATTATTCACATAACAAGATTTAACATATAAATTAAACATGTACATTTTGTAGTTCTTTTTTTTAATATATGCACTATTTGCCTGCGTTCAGTTTTCAGGATTTACTTTTTGTCCATCGCCTTTCAAATTAGTTCATTCTATAGGCGCCTTGTAATTCATGCCGAAAAACCCTAACTTTCACGTGAACTGTCGTTCTGCAAATTCTATCATTAACACTGAAAATGTCAATGCCATGTCGTCGTTTGCCGTTTTCATCATGTCGTGTATTGCTCAAAGTACTTAATAATACAGCGATAAAGAGGCGCCCAAATAGAAATTAATTTTTTTACATGGCCAGGCACATTTTGAACACCGCTTGCGTGACTTTCCACCCCTACAACTGTGCCCTTTGTGAGAAATTCTGGGGTATAGTTAATCCTTTGCTTCTACTGACTTTCCTTGTATATTTGTTTTGGCCTATGTCTTTCTGTTATTGGAACTTGTTAGTTTTACTTTTATTTTTTTTCGTTTATAACATGCATCTCACTTTATAAGTGGCTTGTTATTTAAATATATTTNTTTATATATATATTTACCCTTTAGTGGTGGTCCTTGGTGCCCGGAGTATAGATGTGGCGTGGTTCACCTGCCATACACCAGTGTTCCCCACACGTTAAGGGGATTATAATTGTATCTACTATGCCTTCTATAGTGGCATTTATAATTACTACTAATATGGTTATGCACTACAATAGAACTCATTTCATCGGTGTCAGCTAAGTAAGGCAGCCTTACTGCCTTACTCGATTCCCCTCCCCGTGCCGGTCATTCCGTTCGGAGTCATGTCCTTATGTCTCAAGTGACGTTTTTGCAACGAGTCGTCTTTAACCTGATTCATTTTCCTTACTCAATTGCTAATTCCGCATTATATTCAGTGTTTTTTTTTACTTATTTATTTCTCCAGTTCCTTTATCCTTGATCTTTGTCGGGTCGTCATGACTGTATATCGCGAAATGCAGCCGCATGCGCCAGTAAAATGGTGACACTGGCCAGCAAAATGCTAGAACGCCGTTCACCAATCAACACTTACATAGTAACCTACTCGCCAGCCAGCAGCCCAGCCCAGAGGGAAACTTTGGCAGCATGCAGTGAGAAGCCAATCAGAAATAAGGTCTTAAAGCCCTCCACATATGACGTAACGCAATGAGTAGGCCCACGACAAAGGGACCGCCACGCCATTTCGTCTCTGTGTGCGTATCTGTTGTGTTTGTGTGCGTATCTACTGTGTCTGTGTGCGTATCTGCTGTTTTGGAGTTACGAGACTCCAGTAGAGCGCGTCGTTTTTCCTAACGTCGTTCTGCTTAAAAAGGTTTCTACATCTTTATTTTGCCTGAATTCATTTTGNTAGAGCGCGTCGTTTTTCCTAACGTCGTTCTGCTTAAAAAGGTTTCTACATCTTTATTTTGCCTGAATTCATTTTGCCTAAAAGTAATTTTACCTACAGTCGTTTCACCTAAAGTAGTTTTGCCTAGTAATTTTGCCTAAAAGTCGTTTTGCATAAAGTCGTTTTGCCTAAAATAGTTTCGTGTAAAATTATAGCCCCTCGCTCAACTTAACAGACAGTCGTATTGCCTAAAGTCAGAATATGTTTGTGGTCGGCCGTATGACTAACTTGACGTCACGAATAAGCGTGAGCGGCGCAGGGTAGGGCTCGCTACTGCGTGCAGCGGTGTTCCGGGCAGTTGCGTGCCCGCGGACGGGACGCCACAGCCTCCCCCTTGCTCCGCATCAACTGCGCATGCGCTCATCAGCGCTGCCCACCCCTCCACATACTCGCGAGCGAGCGAACCTGCGGGCGCATCCTTCGCCAGTCGGCGCGCTGCTGCCGTGGCGTCCAGTGGAGTTTGTGCTGCCCCCTCCCCCTCGTATGCCGCGCGCGCGCGCGTGCGGGCGATGCGCGTGTCCCCGCCGGGTGTGAAGTGTTGCTAGTGGCGGCATGGGAGCCCGCCGGGGTCGGCATGGACGCTGCCTCACCTTCAGCGTCCTGCACCTCGTCATACTCATGTGTCAAGGTAAAGACGAGCTCCGCCCAGGGCAGAATAAAAACTAAGCAACCAACCGGGCAGGAATGCCGAGTCCTTCATACTAACGGCACACCACGCTTGAGTTTGCAAGCGTGAAAATGCCATGGAAATTTACACAATTATTTTTACAGCTCGGTATTTTGGTAGTTATTTATGTCACTATTAGATTTTTAAATTTTCTTTAAAATGTTTTGCTTAGTAACAATCCATAGATAATTTTAAAACGGAGTTCCTAAACACGGAATTATAAAGACAGTATAATTTTAAACAAATTTATTTTGAAAATCAAACAAATAATATGAAATATTTAGAAATAAAAGCTGTAAAACCTACGCCATTCATAACTATTTTTATCTAGATTACGAAGACTGTAATCTCTGTTGACCAAAGCTATTTTGAAAATGATTACGTGATTTTGAGATGATCGTGAATTTATCGGTTAACAAAGTGGTAAAAAATATAATTAACAATATTTTATAATTGGTTGCGAGATCAAATTGCGAAGAAACAATATAAGACATGAGGTATTGGCAGCTGGAAGAACCATTCTTGTATTGTCCTTTCTCCTCAATTTTTTTTTGTCTGCTCTTTCTCCAAACATTCCTTACATATATATAACAACACGCAATATTATAAATTTACTGGAAAAATTAGGACGAACCACATAATATACATACCTCTGCCGACCATACACTGAAAATTCGAAATATATCAAAACGCATACTACCACCATGACTATTAGCTAATTTCTGTAGTCATGTTATTGTCATATGGTATTTATCAACTGTAAAATATGCATATCATATTTACTATAGATCCAACGATTTCTGGTTTAAAATTCATGGTAATTATAAATTTCAAAAAAAATATTCTACCAAATACTTGACTGATATTATTTGTATATTATTTCGACAAGTTCCGAATAAATCAAATATCCCTTTCGGTTATTACAAACGGCGCCATCGTGTAAGTTTGGTGTCATGAATGGTTATCCCATTAGGGAAATATTCCCTTATCAGGGCGCATTCGATGCTCGTAAACATTTAGTGACTTACATAAAAAGAAGCAATATTTCATAAAGCATGAAAATTTTCTTCTTGAGTTCCTTCGACCAACAAGATACAATTACCACCACATAGCATGAATAAAGTTTCGTTTAGCAGAATACGGTCTTTTAGTTATTTTGTAACCATTATACCGCATATATCGAAATAAATTGGTACGACATAATATATTTTTTTTGAAGAACACTTGTATTTAAGACGCTAAATAATACGCGACTTTTGTTTTTTATGTTTCCAAATTATCTTTTACCATAATAAATCCAAAGGTTAAATACAAAACATTTTAAAATATATAAAAGATAAAAAATTTGCTCATTTATGATATTATAAGCAAGTTTGGTATTTATTATAATATCTTATCATACCTAAGAAGGTTTTTTTTCTTTTAATGTAGTATCTCATATAAGCTGCACAGACTAACATAATGAACATGGTTTTAACAAACGTCACGAATAGCTTTGCGTATATTCGTGTGTTTATACTCTTGCTTCAAAGCAGGAAGTTTTATCGGCCACGTTTCGTAAATGTGTCTTCTCTCGTGAAAATAAGTATTCTGTACGCAAAGGAAAATTCTTTACTATGTTTTTTATGAAAGCTGCCAATTTTACGTTGTACTGCTAAGCGTCGTAAAAGTAAACATTAGTTTATATGTGTCACTGGCGCTACGCTAGTACCACACTCCCTGCAACAACTCCGAGACAAGATTCTACATTCGGGTGGTTTCAACCTAGTCAAAGAAGAGGTTTTGTCAAACGCAGCAGCAGACAATAGGTATATTAACTCTGCTCGAGTGTGTATATGACATACTTTAATCAGATCTCTATGGATGATTAGCGCACATTTGCGATATGTTGATTTCAAGGCAAACATGCTAATCACTTGCTGCCCAGGTGGTTAATAACAAAAAAATTCAACTCGCGTTTCTCGAAGCGCGATCTATTTTAATTATCCAACTTTCGATAGCAGACTCGCAAATTATAACTTATTGGTAGGGGCAATGATATTTCGCGAGATTTCGAGACAAGAAACACTTCAATGTACTGTGGGGTCGTCCAGCGTTTTTGAATCGCTGAAATATTTTCTGGTCCATGTTAACTGTTTCTCCACGAATCTCGAAGGTTCAATGTCGGAGTTACGTTATCCTGAGTGGCTCGTTCAAATTCGGAAACGGTACCAGAAGCCAATGGATGAACGACAACAAACGACGTGCATATTGAAGTCTACTGTGTGCTCTACTTATTGGTGACTTTTGCTACGTTGACCTGCCCNAGACAACAAACGACGTGCATATTGAAGTCTACTGTGTGCTCTACTTATTGGTGACTTTTGCTACGTTGACCTGCCCTTGGAGCTAATTTCGTGAATTTTTACAGCCACTTGTATATCAATAAAATGAAACTAAGAAAATGTCTAATTCAAAAGTAGATATCTGTCATCAAACGACTAAACCTGCCTTTATGCAGTCAAAGATACTGATCGATGTCACTTAACTCAGGGAGATATTTATGTGTTTAATTTCAGATGCGTGATGATTTCAGTATTATAACCGTGTTATTTGTGGGGGTAAAAAGTATTTGGGAAAGGCGTAGTTGCATCACTAAAGACAATATCATTTCGCGTGATTCAAAAACTTTGAAGAAACCGCAAACAGTATATAGCTGAAAAACTTCCGGGCGTACCTAACAAACTGTGATCCAACAGAAGCACAAAAATTCATCACTGTTAGAAATTTCTGTAGATTTCCGGAAACTTTAACGGAGATGTAGAGTTTATTTACGGAAAGGCACTCCATAATGACTATACTGGAATGGTTTCCGTCAAAGTAAATGCGGAAGCTCTTCGTATTCCTATGGCTACGATTTTGAGACACGAACAATGCAGATGATACCCGAAGTGTAAACAATCCAATCTTTAAAATACTACTTCGTGTTTAATTGTAGAAGGGGAGGGGCGAACAACTCATGGAGTACCAATTTGTTTATTCATGTTCAAATTCTGCCACAGGACCAAACCTTCTCTATACACAGTTAAACACGTACATAACGAAAATAAAACTATTTTATCCTAACCACGTTTTATAAACGGCAAATATAACATGCGCTCTAAAACGACTTGAAACTAATAAAGACGCCTTTGTCACTTTCTCGTAAAATCCATATTTACCAAATACGTTGTGTGTAGATGTGGTAGGTGAGTGGTTCGATTTATTGATACTTGATTTGTGAACAAGACAAAAAAAAAAAAATGTAATTTATGTGTGAAATACATTACATAAATAACATGACTATAGACTAAAAGGTACTTGGATAGTTAAATAGAAATTCCGTTTTAACATTAAATTTCATGTAAAGGTGTGTTAGGCGAGTGGGTAAAGTGTTGGGTTTATAAACGTTTTTTCCTGCTACCGGAGANCGTGGATAGTTAAATAGAAATTCCGTTTTAACAATAAATTTCATGTAAAGGTGTGTTAGGCGAGTGGGTAAAGTGTTGGGTTTATAAACGTTTTTTCCTGCTACCGGAGAAGATTTTTTTTTAATAGTGGTTTTTATACACAGTGAATCTCCCAGACAACAAAATTAGAATGTTTGTTACAACTTTTTATAAAATACATATTTTAAAAAATAAACTTGCAAGATTGTGGACACGTTCTGTGAATTCACGGAGATTTATATAAAATTTACGGAGAGAACGTTATTGAAAAAAAAAGCAAAGATACCGTAATTTCACGCAGGTATCTTAATAATTTGTAACCGATATTTTTCGTAAGTTTACGTACAGAGGATGGACGAAGTTTAATTTGCCCTGATTTGATTTTGTGAAACTGCCGGGTCTATAATTATAGGACCTCTACTCATTGTTATAAGTATGGCATTTCAAAACAACCCTCGCATAATTTGTATCATGTTTCTGAAAGTTTCACATGGATGAATGGATTGTTCACTCCGCTCATAGCTGGGCATCGTAACCCCAGGCATAGTAACACGGTAATGTAAAGATTGGCACAGGCATGTCCCTCCACTCGAGATTATACCCAGGTGGTTTTCCACTGCAATTCGTAGAACCAACAACTACTATAAAAATATGAGTTAACAGTTTCCGGGAATCCTAGACGGACCCCCCACCCCCACCCCCTTTTAGCGTTTGAGGGGTAACGGCGCTGCCCACTACAGCACGGACACAAAATACACGAGCACATAGAAGTAAAATGATGGCGCTGTTCCTTTTACTTGGGCGTACATTTTGCTGATTGGCTGTGCGAAGCGTGGGTCTTACGTCTGATTGGCTAGCACGTAGTTGGAAAGATTCTGTTCTGACTGCAGGCTGGCGGGTACGTTACCAGGTGTTGACTGGCAAAGGGCTCGTTCCAACCGACATGTTGCCGGCCAGTGACGCCGTCTAGCTGTCGTGTGTGGCTGGAGTTCACTCAACAAGCAGCTGTTTCACCACTGAAACCTACCTTATTTGTAGCACGGAGGTGGCCAGGGCTCCAACGTAAATGCATAATTATAAACTTTATGTTGGTGAGTATTCATGTACGTCAACTTGTACAGGAGCAGTTAGTCTCGTGCTCACTCCAGGTTCGCCATTGTAGTACTGTCCATTACACCGAGCATAACAACCGTACTGTATGCTAAAATATTTCTCATTAGCTGCCTATCAATCAACGGAGCTTAGGAATAAATTTCCTTTCAAAATTCTTTTAAAATTTATTTACAATTGATGGTATTTACAAGGTCATTTTAAAAAAACGCTGTACATTTTTTCTACAGAGATTGTGGCTATTGTATTGTATTTGCTGTGAACAATGAATTATTTTNTGTGTGGCTGGAGTTCACTCAACAAGCAGCTGTTTCACCACTGAAACCTACCTTATTTGTAGCACGGAGGTGGCCAGGGCTCCAACGTAAATGCATAATTATAAACTTTATGTTGGTGAGTTTTCATGTACGTCAACTTGTACAGGAGCAGTTAGTCTCGTGCTCACTCCAGGTTCGCCATTGTAGTACTGTCCATTACACCGAGCATAACAACCGTACTGTATGCTAAAATATTTCTCATTAGCTGCCTATCAATCAACGGAGCTTAGGAATAAATGTCCTTTCAAAATTCTTTTAAAATTTATTTACAATTGATTGTATTTACAAGGTCATTTAAAAAAAACGCTGTACATTTTTTCTACAGAGATTGTGGCTATTGTATTGTATTTGCTGTGAACAATGAATTATTTTCNAAAAAAACGCTGTACATTTTTTCTACAGAGATTGTGGCTATTGTATTGTATTTGCTGTGAACAATGAATTATTTTCGAATAACTGAATTGTAGTCTGAAAGTAGTAAAACCATAAAAATACATTAAAGAGAGATTAATTAAAAAAGTAAATCCTTCTACATGTACAGATGTGAAGTAAACAAANAACCATAAAAATACATTAAAGAGAGATTAATTAAAAAAGTAAATCCTTCTACATGTACAGATGTGAAGTAAACAAAGCTCTTCTTTATAATGAGGGTTTTGTATTTCAAAATATAAAAGCCATAAGCTTCATGACTTCCATAAAAATATGATTAANCTTCTTTATAATGAGGGTTTTGTATTTCAAAATATAAAAGCCATAAGCTTCATGACTTCCATAAAAATATGATTAAACTTATAATTTTTATTCTTGTAGCTTTTGCTAAAGTGCAAAAGATTTAATCTCACCATCCAGTGAAGCACAAGATACTGTAGTGTTCATTAATTTTTTTAAATGTCTGTAATTTGTTATCCACCTTGCGAAATGACATGCACGTTCTCTCATTGTATTGCCGTATCTGTCAATCTCTCTCCGTCAAATGAAACAAAACTTTCCTGCTTCGACCCTTTTTTGTAAAAATCCTCTAATTATTCTGCTTGTCTTATTTTACGACGTTATAATCCTCCCCTTTCACGAGAAAGCCTCCTGTCATCTGTGCTGAGAGACTCGTAAATTAGAGAAGCAAATTTTGCCTAATACGAATCGGGTTTCTCGCTTCATTTGAATTCTAAAATACGGAGATCTTAGAACTGTAGATCTAAATGATGTATTTCCTATCCGACATTCCATGTTCGACTGTTNTGATGTATTTCCTATCCGACATTCCATGTTCGACTGTTAAGTGAAAGTAAATTGAAAATTACGATTTATTGTGAAAATACTCTCAGCTACAACAGTGGTGTGTTAAGAGATACCCTTCTTTTGTAATACCACAACAGTCGAGTACAGTAAGTTTGCGCCTCAAGTATAGACAACCACGCGTTACAGTGCGCAGGTACATTATGACTGACCGCGTTTATTCGTGTGCAGGATAGATTTCAAACTTATTTTGATTATGATAGGATTGAATTTTCCTANAATGACTGACCGCGTTTATTCGTGTGCAGGATAGATTTCAAACTTATTTTGATTATGATAGGATTGAATTTTCCTAATGTTAGTAATGCCTGAAATAATTCATAGACTTTCTTTCAGGTACGCCGTCGTTATAGATGCTCTGTTTAACAAATTACCCACGTAAAAGTGTACTCGTACACATACTATATATATTTTTGACACTATTGATTGGAGCTGTTAATAAACCAAAGGGTTTGTACAAACAGAAATGGCACCGCCCACACATACCGGACTTTATTTGTCCGAACGTCATTATTTTCTGTGTATTGTTCAAATCATATAATTGCTGCCAGTGAAACATATCCTCATCTATGATGGTCACATAAAAGTAAATAATTAGTTTGTTGTTAATAAAGAAAAACTCCTGTTTTACAATTGACTGCGGATTTTTTCCTACAGCGTTGCTATTGGCTTACATTGTTTAACGGTATTTCAAACTGCNTGTTTTACAATTGACTGCGGATTTTTTCCTACAGCGTTGCTATTGGCTTACATTGTTTAACGGTATTTCAAACTGCTGAACTTATTATACAATTAATACAAGCGTTCGCGTATTTTAAATCAGGCCAATTTCGAAATTTTTTTCTATGTTCCAATATCCTTAGTATTGTTTGCCTGTAGGTGAAACTTTTTTTTTTTAATTTTATCGCCCAGCCAAGTTTCTGGTATCATAAATCGTGAACAGATCCAAATTTAGCATAGCTGCACGCATGAAATAAATCAGTGTGTACTGAACACGCAAATTAAGAGTCTCTACAAAGTACAAAATTTCTGCTCTTGTTACAAATAATTCTTTCTAAACTAGTTGGTAAATATTTTCTTGCAGGCAAATCTACAGCTGAGATATTGTATAGTTACAACTTATTTTTTTTATATAACATACAAAGTTAACTTTGTGTAACTCAATTGTTATAATACACTTGAAGTTCACAAAACTTGCCTGTTAAAATTCTACATTTATTTTACACATTACCCACTATAGTTTTGTGAGATTTATAGTCTATTCGTGGTTTCGTCACAAATTTTTTAATCACAACTTTGAAACGTTACCCCATATATGGCGTGTTTTGTTGTTTCTGTAAATATGCCATGTATCACAAGCGTTTTATACTTAGGTTGACATAAACGTAATTAATTATTTTATTAAATTAAATTGTATTTATTTTGTTTGTTATTAATATGAATAAAAATAGAGAAAAAATACGTGTGATGGTAATACCTTGTAATAAATATTTCTCATGCAAATCGGTATCAAAGTGAGTGCTCACAAATGCAACGCGTGGTCCCTTTAATGCATTTTTTCTAGACACTGTCAACCTTCGTTTGTATAAGGCAAGCCGTGAAAGGACTTTAATTTATTTGTAGTGTGGCATAACATAGCTTAGCAATTAGTTTCTACAGAATTCATTGTCCAATTACAAAAAAAAAATATTTTTACAGTTTACGAATATATACAAACACTTATTAAAGTGCTTCAAACGCAACGTGTTAAAAAAATTATTTTCTTCTTTAAAATAAATATCGCCAATGAACGCATGCAGTGCCTCAAAACTCTCTTTCTTCCTCTCTCTCTCACATTCAGCCCTGCGCTGCGTTACCCCTCATCCTCTATCACGTTTCTCTGGAGCCTACGTGTTACATTTTCTCTCTCGTCACGTTTCTTTCCGGCGGTAGTCTCGCGAATGACACGAAATGGGTTTCCAATGTTCGTCGTTCATNTTCTCTCTCGTCACGTTTCTTTCCGGCGGTAGTCTCGCGAATGACACGAAATGGGTTTCCAATGTTCGTCGTTCATTTCATCAGTGATATTTTCCCCTGCTTCCCGCTGGCTGCTGGCGAGATGTTTCACTACTCACTCGGAGTACGAAAAGTCACTTACTCGCTGACTCATCAGTACTGCTGTCGAAGTGACCTGGTTAGTGTAACGAATGCTACGCTGCTTGCTCGTGTACGGTTGCAGTTCTGTCTACACACCCGCTCGCTTCCTTACTTTATATTCAGCGCATTACGCCGGGAAACTCACATATTCCCGTAGAGTTTGTAGATTTATATATATTTATTATTTTATGGAATTCCGCTGATTACGAGAGTCTTGGAAGCCGAAATGAGTGGCATTTTTTAGATTCAGTATTTAAAAGAAACTTCGTAGCTATCTACGTAATAATAAAAATAAAAGGCGCCGTGCAAGACATAGGATTTCATTATGTTGCTTGCTGTATTCAGCACTTAGTTAAACATTTCTATTTTTATAATTTATTAAAAATCTACACAACGATATGAAATTTGCTAATTCTTTGTACTTATTAAACCCATTACTAAGCAATTTACTATTTGTAAAGTTTTTTTTGTAAAATTACAAGATTTTTGCAGTGTAGTTCACTGCAATCACTGTATTGCAGCTTTCGTCTTTCACTGGTGGAGTAAAAATGGTTTACTACTCTATTTTATGAGGTGTTCTTAAACATGACGTAAGAAGACATCAAAGAATTTCCTTAAATTTTATGTAAACACAAANTCTATTTTATGAGGTGTTCTTAAACATGACGTAAGAAGACATCAAAGAATTTCCTTAAATTTTATGTAAACACAAATATTTGAATTTTTTTTTTCCGCTACCCATTTTTTAAATCTTTTCCCCACCATCTCTGTTATATTTTGGCTCGGCATATTTTATAAACTGTGAAACTATTATGAATAAACATCCTTCTGTTTTAATTTATCATACTCGCAGGAACTAAATGAACCACCNTCTATTTTATGAGGTGTTCTTAAACATGACGTAAGAAGACATCAAAGAATTTCCTTAAATTTTATGTAAACACAAAAAATTTGAATTTTTTTTTTCCGCTACCCATTTTTTAAATCTTTTCCCCACCATCTCTGTTATATTTTGGCTCGGCATATTTTGTAAACTGTGAAACTATTATGAATAAACATCCTTCTGTTTTAATTTATCATACTCGCAGGAACTAAATGAACCACCCGTTAGTATCTATTATAAATATTGAAGGTTCCGTAAAACCGATTATGGGATTTATTAAATAATTTTCGGAAAATTTGGTCTCCTTCTTTTGAAGACGAACTCGGTGAACACAAGCTCGGCAACTATTTTCTCGAGATTTATGAAAACAGTAATACTAGGCGAGCTATAATATAACTTACTTTGCAGTATTTAACTGCCCTCTTTCCTGATTATAATAGTCAAAGTTAACAAGAGAATATATTTCATGAAAGCAGACAGTTAATAATGTGATGAACCTCACTCTAAGTATAAGACTAATCTTCCTTGGAAGTAACGGCAGCAACTTGTATACGTGCATCTCGCCTGCTCTGGTTGCCATTGAGCGGCTTGTTGTCATATCATTATCCTGCAAAAATATAGCAAAAAACTAAAAATTCACGTAGAGGTTTTCAATATTTATTTATACTTATTTTCACTTTGTCAGTTTTTAAAGGTTATTTAAGGATTTTCTCCTTGAATGCGTATGCTATAAAATTATAAATTAGGAATTTTTACCAGTAAATTATTTTGCTGATCTATTACCCGAAATTAGTAATTTTTTTTTTTTTTTACAAAAAGCGTATTACTAAAACTGTCAATACCACAATCAAAATTTTACGTACAGTATGTTCTTAATGGTTAATTTCATCACACTTTCTTTACATATAAAAACACTGTGTTACAACAGACGAGAAAAATAAGCGAATACACTAAGCCATTCCCTGTATGACTCTGATTCAAACAGCCGGCATGCAGCAAAGGAAAAACTTAATTGCGTAAAAGCCGGTTGTAAATTTTGCTATTTATTTTGAAAACAATCAACCTACCAGTTGCTCGAGAATACACAGGACAATGAAGTGTAGCTTGTAAGTCTGAACCAGAAAAATAATACTCCCCTCTGTCTCGCAGTGTGTATATATGTGTGTATGTAAATTTATACCAATTATATGTTTCATTAATTTTTGTATTTAATAAAGAGTTTAGGTACGTTGTTTACAGTGCCATTTACACAAAATTGATACATTTGCGAAATGCTGTAACAAGAGAGAAAAAAGTCTGTTTAATAAATAAATGAAGGATAAATTTTTTTTGTAAAAATGTTTGTGAATTCATATTTGTTTGCACATCTTCGAAAGATATTAAAAGAGTAGCTTTAGCACGTAATACATTACACAAAACATTCTTAGGCATTCAGTATAACTTCAAGATTACGTTTACAATAATTCATGTCAATCTAAAATTATCCGAATATTTAATGACGCATCAACACAACTAAAATCAGGAATAAATTACTGAATTAAATACGTTTAATATAACACTGTATCTACACAATTACAAACTCATTAATTTATATGTACATGTGTGTGCGTGTATGTATATGCACACACATACAAATTCTTTTTAATTTCTAAACGACCATTTTCAAAATTCTGTAGAAAATACATGGTAGAAGACAGGAACCAAAACGTAAATTGTTATGTATCTCTAACTTTCCTCCTCTTTGGAAATTACAATTTTCTGTCTATAAAACCATAGCAAGATATATAATAACGCAGGTAGATGTAATACGGTTTTTGGGGCCAGAATCAACCGATACGCAATTTCTGAAAGTTCTGAGATAAACTTTTGAAATTTGGTACAGCAATGATTCTAAGAAGTCTTTTGAATATTAATTTTGTGAAAGGTTTACTTTGCCATGTTTGTTTAAAGCTAATATCTCAAAAACGTTTGGTTATAAGAAGTAACTTCGTGAATTTCTGTCAAAGATACTGATAACGTTTTAATTAACTGAGAAACGTATACATAAAAATTGCAGTAATGCAGTCAACTTAACGCATTCTTCCTCCAAATTCAGTTTACTAAAGCATAATTGCAGTCTTTCCTTAGCAATGTTTAATCTTATATTTACCATTATATGAAATAATTTTACACCCCTCTTGAAATCCTACACCTTCCATCAAACATTTTTCTATATATTTCTTCACCTTTTAGAAACATTTTGTCAATATTACAAGTGATTCTCCTTCCAATATTCAACTTAAGGTTTCAGGGTCGCACTATAGTATGACGTAAATCCTAATAGGCTGGATTAATTTGTCTATTTCCTATAGCGTATTCGTGGTATCTTCACACTTTTTAAATCAAACATTTTAATAACTACCCCATGTATGGCGTGTTTAGTATTTTCCTAAATATATCGTGCATAAGAAGTGTTTTATACTTATATTAAGAGAAAGCGTTGTAATTATTGATTAAATTTAATGTTAACTTTTTTTTGGTCTCTTAACAGTAGTATTTTATTTGCAATTATCATAAATTAAAGCAGGGAAAAAATAAGTGTGTTGGTAAAGCTTAGTAAAAAATTAGTTCACATGCAAATGCATTATTAAACTGAGTGCGGAAGAATGCGGTGCGTTGTCCCTTTGGTGTAATTTTCTAGACTTGCTAATCTTTATTTGCATGAGGCGGTGGAGTAGCCTGAAAATAGAGCCTCAGCAGGGCTTCAGAAAAGTCGGAAGTAACCGTGAAGGAATTATAGTTTCCAAGCGCTGATTGGCGAACGACCTTTCACCGTAGTGCGGGCAAGTGGGACCAGTTTTGCTGGCGCGTGTGAATGGAGTTCGCAAAATACATTTATTTTCCCTTTTGTATTCACCATAGGTATTCCGTATTCCATATTCCGGCTATCCTGAAGTGTTTTGAGAAATTTTTTTTGTGGAAGTCTGTAGTAAATGAGATACAGAATGTCTACCTCGTGATGACTGTAGGCTGCAACTTACAGTCATAGAGAATGAGAAATTTTGTAAATACCTAAGTGGTCCAGTATAACTGAAATACGTAAGCTTGCTTTTCTTCCTACCAACTGCTGTTTACAGACATGTCTTAATCTTTTTGGGAGGTCGTGGTTTCGAACCCGAACCGCTGCATTGATAACTGGTCACCTCACGTTATTTTGAAATGCCGGCGTAGTTACAGTTATGTAAATCAACTGCAAGCTAAACTTCATAGTTCACTGTATACTAAAGCCTCAGTCATTTGTTTATTAGCTGGCTCTACAATGGGTAGTGCATTTGAACATGCGCCAGGTAACAAGCGATTCGGCTAAAAAAAATTCAGCTTTCAACTTAAGCGATTTCGTAAAATCATTGTGAAACCGAAATCAAGATGGCTGGACCGGGAATAGCACCTTGGTCCTCCTGAATATGAGTTTAGCGTGTTAACCACAGCGTTGCGTCGCTTAGTTATATATCTCCATATATAGAACAGTAGTTTATATAAAACGTTCACTTTTAATTTAGCTTCTCTGGAATCAAATACTCTATTAAGACTTTACTGATATAACTAATGAGCCTGCTTTCCTTTACGTAGGTGCAAATAATTTTTTATAAAGTTCTTTAAAGCTGAGACGGTACGAAGACCTTGACATCTCGTTGAGAGCAATATCTAGAGAGATGGAACAATAACCGTATGCAACAGTACCGAGACAATTACAAATACACACGCGTCTTACCTGGGTCTCGAAACCAAGAAAACCTCGTAAAAATAAGTTGGCGTGCATTCAACTGCGTTACGGGTTACGATTAGGAGCATCAGCTATCGATGTAACCCGTCTCATATTTTGAATGATATGGTTCAATTATCTGAAATATATACATGGCCACCATTTAAAAAATAAGTGTCTGAGTCACTTAAAACCTGTAAGGTTACATGGCCAACCGTAGCAAAAAATTTTGAGAAGAATATGGTGGAAATTCATTGGTTAGTCACCAAGATATGGCAACCAAATTTTATTTTCGTAATAGTTATTATGTTACTTTTGACAGCAATATTATAAGAGATGAAACCCGAAACTTATGCAACAGTGGTAGGTCAATTACTGATACACACGTGACTTACCCATTACTTGAACCCAGAAAACCTCGTACCATAGCATGCGATCAACTGCATATTACAGAGGTAGGATTCAGAGCATCAACATCGGATGTAATCTGTCTAACGTTTTGAATGATAGGGTTTATAAAACTCAAATATTTTTAATGCTGTANGGTCAATTACTGATACACACGTGACTTACCCATTACTTGAACCCAGAAAACCTCGTACCATAGCATGCGATCAACTGTATATTACAGAGGTAGGATTCAGAGCATCAACATCGGATGTAATCTGTCTAACGTTTTGAATGATAGGGTTTATAAAACTCAAATATTTTTAATGCTGTATTTTTTTTTAAATATTTGTTTCAGCCACTTTAAACACAATTTTACATAGGCTACCACTGTGCTACTTGAACGAAGAATTTTGTGGGAAACGGTTGATTGGTCCTGGATATATAGCATAAAATTTCAATTTCATTATGTCACGATCTTCGTAAATAAAGGACAAAAAGTATGCCTATTATCACATTCGATTATTATCATAGATACTGCCTGTATGTTAATTAAAATTAAAATCGATTACAGAATTTCGTAGATAGAGCAGTCTTAAGTTAAAGTATTTTTTTACAGCCGCCATTCAGAAAATAAGCGTCTTGCAAACTTAAAACCTATAAATTAAAATTGTCTAGTACATTACAATTTCTTCGCAAAATTTGAAAGAAAAAGGTTGATTTTTTCCCAAGATATGTCATTTAAATTTAATTTATTCTCGTAGGGTCCTCTTAAAAAATGGCAGAAAAATAATACTCAGTAAAGGCATATTTTGGTAGAAAAATGTTCGTTCTTCCGAAGAAATGACAAAAGATTATTTTTCATATAATTTTATATTACAAAATGATGGATAAAAGATGCTTTGTGTTGACACATTTGATTGTTGTAATATATACTTCTAGAATACTAAGTTACGTTGGAATTAATACGGCCTACATGGTTTCGACGATATAGCATACGAAACTGAAATGGCAATATGGCAGCGATTTTAAAAATAATTTGGCTCACCTATTTCAAACATGCTGATTTACAGCACCTGCCGCAGTTTTACTTCTTTGCCATATTTTATAGGAATCGGTCTATTGATTCCCGAGATATGACATACAAATTTTACTTACTGGTGGGGCGCTATCTTAAAACATGACGGACAAAAGAGGCTCTTTGTAGAAACATTTGTTGTTTGTTATATTGTTACGAACCACCCTCGCGACTGAAACTTGTTTTACTTATTACAGTAACGTCATGAATAGGTACTCTGAAGGTTTAAATCAAATTTATCGATCACAACTTGAAAGTTAGAAGATTCGCATAACTATAGATCTAACCAAGACAAACGTAAGGATACAAGTAACGTAAAAAAAAATCTATTTTATTTTGAACACCTTTATAGATCAATTCCAAAATTTTTTCGCCACAACAACAGTATTATTCGTTTATCTCCATATATATAAATACAAATTCAAAATATTTTGAAACATGAGTATATTAGGGTTTTTTTAAGTATTATTCTAGATGCTTTTGTTTACATTTTGCAACAGATTATTTTCGTTTTATTTGGCCAATAAATACGTCATAGAGTACCCGCGATTACCTCTTTTAGAAATTCACATTATAAAAAAAATTAATTTATTTGATTTATTAATTTTTTAAAATCAAAATGGTGGAAGATAACAATTTCGTTCTTGAACTGTCCAAAATAAGTTTGACATTTCACGTGATGTAGTGTGAGTCCATAGAAAAGCCTGGATCACACCCATAGGTCATGCAGCAGGAAAAACTAACAAAAATAAAAAATGTAAGTCATTCCTAAATAGGTTTTGAATCAAGTGTGGTGTGATGGCAGAAAAAAGAAGTTGATTCATGGCCAAAACGGCCATCCCACAAATGGGTGTATGGCTCACATCACATCACTCGGGGAGTAATGGCTGGCAACAAGATCATCGGCCTTTACCGGAAACAGCTAAAGAAAACATAAACACTTTTAATAAAGACGGGAACCACAATATAATATTAAAACGTCACGAAATAAAATATCCGCAGTGAAACTTATCCAAAACGGCGGGTTAATTTTTATCATCCTAAAATTATGAAGGATTCAAAATAAAATGAATATCCAAGGCGACTAAATGTTGTATGGCAAGAAACGAAGAGGAAGGAAGCTGCACGAGCGGAAATTTATATACACTAAGGCATGCTCCAGACACCGTGGTCTCGCGCGATTAATCGATACATAAATCGAAGCTATGGAAAGGAGTATCATATATCAGAAGTGAAACTTTTCATTTTTATAATTATAAATAAAGACTTCACACACAATTTTACGTAAATAAACTAGTAACTAACACAGAGAAAATATTTTTAAACAAGAAATATAGAAAAAATAACTATATAATTGTTTAAATATTAAAACAATTTCAGATGAACAAGTTCGTTTTACAACTTCACAGTAAATAAACAAAAGCCTTAAGCAGAACTAGAGCACGTTACAAAAATAAAACAAAATATTTGGCGAAACACCAAATAAATAAGAATAGAACTNAAACAAGAAATATAGAAAAAATAACTATATAATTGTTTAAATATTAAAACAATTTCAGATGAACAAGTTCGTTTTATAACTTCACAGTAAATAAACAAAAGCATTAAGCAGAACTAGAGCACGTTACAAAAATAAAACAAAATATTTGGCGAAACACCAAATAAATAAGAATAGAACTNATGAACAAGTTCGTTTTATAACTTCACAGTAAATAAACAAAAGCATTAAGCAGAACTAGAGCACGTTACAAAAATAAAACAAAATATTTGGCGAAACACCAAATAAATAAGAATAGAACTAACAGAATAACATATTGACATGGAACAAGTGCCAACACAAATGACAATATAAATTGCCAGCACGCAAAGTTAAGTTGGAATTGATTAATTATTTTTGATGGTATATTATTAAATACTTTAATGACCATACAGGCAACATTTTTAAAATAAGTGTCTGACCTACTTAAAACATACCTGTATACATTACCTGCCACAGTACTTCTAGTTTGCCAGGTTTAGTAGGAAACAGTCGTTTGCTTCTTAAAATATGACAAAAAAAATGTATTTATTCATGTAGTGTTTTCTTTCAAAACTGTTTACAAAACTGGTTATTTTTTGGCATATGTAATGCTTGTAAAACATACTGTCAGTATACAAAATGTGGTCGAAATTGGTATAAAGGAATAACAGTTATACCTAATAAACCTAAAATAATTATATCGACGGCATTTTGAAAAAAGTGCCTCATAAACTGGAATTTTATGTGTTTTCAAGAACTATAAAAGTATTTGTTAAGTGCCAAATTTGGTGAGACTTGGTAAGGTAGTTTTCGTGGTATAATAATATTACCTCATTTCTTTATGTGGTGTTATATTCCAAGATAGCGGACTAACAACAATATCCATTTCTGAATTAATATGCTTACACAATGCACTGTCAACGTTGATAAATTGGTTTAATTCGGTTGAATGGTTCCTGAGATATGTCATATCACCCTAAATAATAAAATTCTAGTCATTGTGAAAGTGATCGACCTAATTGCTCGAAAACCATAAAAGTCTGGTGTCCTTAGTGAGTACTATATTTTTACGGAGTTTGGTGAAATTCGGTTTAAGCGTTCAAAAATGGAAAGATGGTGACTCACACACACGTGCGCGCGCTGAGACACACACGGACACACACTTCCATACACACATATATAGACACACAGACAGTAAAGTGATATCATACTCCTTTCTTTCCTTTGAAAACCAGAATAAAAAGTGTTTGCTCATAACCGCACGTTTTTCAACGGGCGCACTGGCGTACTTCTAATAGCATTGGCAGCGATGCACCAGAAATTGTTCGATATCTTTGCGTTTCATCAGAAGTTTCGTGCTATAATTGTGTTTCAATGTGTTCTTTGAATATAATATATACAATTTCTGTTAACCTTATGCACATACAAATAAGAACTGGCATATTAGTCAGGTATCTACGTTCCTAACGTTTNATACAATTTCTGTTAACCTTATGCACATACAAATAAGAACTGGCATATTAGTCAGGTATCTACGTTCCTAACGTTTCCCCAGTTTCACTTGATCAGCGCACGAATACCGTGATCGGGTCAATAGCACTGTTAATTTTATGCGTATAGAGCGGAAGGATAAAAAGAGTTGACAGGAGTCAATGTTAACCAAGGCTTTCGAAAGTACTCTATTAAGCGTGTACAGCCTGTAAAGGCCTACTCGGTTAGTTTTACGCCCAACACAGGACTCCGAACAGAGAANATACAATTTCTGTTAACCTTATGCACATACAAATAAGAACTGGCATATTAGTCAGGTATCTACGTTCCTAACGTTTTCCCAGTTTCACTTGATAAGCGCACGAATAACGTGATCGGGTCAATAGCACTGTTAATTTTATGCATATAGAGCGGAAGGATAAAAAGAGTTGACAGAAGTCAATGTTAACCAAGGCTTTCGAAAGTGNAGGAGTCAATGTTAACCAAGGCTTTCGAAAGTACTCTATTAAGCGTGTACAGCCTGTAAAGGCCTACTCGGTTAGTTTTACGCCCAACACAGGACTCCGAACAGAGAACAAACCCGCAGAAATTACGATCGAATCACGTGCAATCGAGTCAGCGCTGCAGCAGCAGCTAGTGAACAAATTAAACCCAGTGTGGTCGCAATAACAGTCTATTCAATCACAACGCCCGAGAGCAATAACACGCTGAGTGCACGCACTCGGGATCACAGCTACACGTCCGACGATAGAGAAAACAAATAGACTAGTGAAAGGGAATACTACGTTTTGTTGCTGATAAATCCAGTCCTGAAAATTATAGGGCAAGCGACAAGATATATTTTTTTTTTGTGATTTCGCCCCTTGAATAAACATACGTCTGAGAAGATAGGAGGAATTTTGTAGCTTGTTATTACATTTTAAGCAGACCAACAACACTCGAAACAATAAGAGGCATCCCAGTGGTTTCACGAGCTCTTAGCAAACTCTCACGACTTGCAGTATACATTCCACAACTTCCTAGACTACAGTTTTGGCTTTATTAGAATCTTCGTATTTGGACCCTCTCCTTATCAAAGATTACATGAACTCGCCAAGACTCCAGTTGGACAATAAGGACTATTTCCTCATCACGGCTTAGCCCAGTAGTACACGAGTTTAATTTCCAGTATTTTCAGCTGCTGGCAACGCCTGCGCGTCAAAAGGACCGCCGTATCATTTGGCTTGTGTGTACCTCCTTATTAGTTGTTATAATTAGGACCGCCTGTATTTAATGAGAAGATTCACTTACATGCTAGACTTCAACTTCTACGTGTAAACTTGCAAACTTACTTTGGCTGTTGGTCACGTGTCTGTGTGAGCAGACATTTTATATTCTACTAAGCCAAGCAGACTTTGTTACCCCGATACTGAACGTCCGTGAATGGCTAGCAGACACGTAATACGCGCGAGAATTGACATTCTCCAACCACAAAATTGGTTCTTAACTAATCTATTTTTCAGTACAACTATTAGTAGTATATTTTTGCGTTAAGCAGGAATCCCTAGTTATAATTGTGCCTAGTAATACGTGTTATCCTTGTCACGATAGTTTTTGTGCTTATTCATGCGTGTTCTGAGAAAAAGGATCCATTTTAACGCTTGTTATTTGCATGCAATTGTTCAAAAACNTTGTGCTTATTCATGCGTGTTCTGAGAAAAAGGATCCATTTTAACGCTTGTTATTTGCATGCAATTGTTCAAAAACTAAACGATCCTCAAAACTGTGTTTTCATTTTATGAAATACAAATGTATGGTAAAACATGGTGTTTTTGGTTATACAAAAGAGGACCAACCAATTTTTACTTTTAAAGGGAAATACGGCAATGTGAACAAACCTAAAATTCCAATGGTTATAAATAGTAAATTTGGTAAAGGTCATATTTTTTGGTTCCTCTCCACAAAACCATTGCCAAAGTTATTGAAATATTATTTGTAAGTAAACGCGGTACAATAACAATATATTACTAACCAACGGATGAGTTAAAAATGGGACCATTTATGCCGTCAAATATCTTACATTGCGTCACATGTAATTGATAATGTTTGTATAATTACGTACAAACATCAAGCACCGGAGACCTCGTAGATTCAGCAATCTGTATGTTAGACTACATACAGTAATCCTCAAAATATTTGTACCTCGGCAATTTATTCACTTGTAGATAACTCGCTAAGTGAAATAAGTTATACCATAGTATATATGTACATAGTATATATGTACACATAGATTAAATGGCAGGGATGTGAGCGCATCCATTCTCTGGTTGTCTGCGCGAGGCTCTGGAAGCACGCCGCGTGTCTGATTTGCTACTGCTTATTGTGGAAGGTTCCCAGTTGGCTGTGCTGCAAGCTAGCTAGGAAGGTACCAGGCACTACTAGGCGAAATGCACTCCGGCATATAGCTGGTAAATAACGCCATTTTGGTGGCATGTGCGGTTTTAATGAGCCGAATAAACGGCTATTCAAATTCTGAATTATAAAGTATTCTTTGACACATGTAGCATGTGATCGGTGTTTCTTACAAGTTTAATATATTTAGATCCTACCAATTTGCGATAAATTATGGCACCAGTCCTCCCTCCACAAACTCGATCAGATGTCACTTGCTCATTGGCTGCTGCCACATACGGAACTCATTATCCTGCTTGACCCGGCCACATGGATGCAAGCTACAAGAGTGCTGAGAGTTCACTATTGGTTCACAGTCCTTATGGCATGCAAGATGAGCGGAGGTTCAATGACACACGTGAAACTATCATATACTTGTATACCGTCCACATTGATACTAAACTATGATGTGAAATGAAAGGATTTATATTAATATTGACCTAGTGTAAACACGTACGTCGCTTGCACATTGTAACTGAACCCCTTAAATAAGTAACAAGTATATAATTTTTTAATATATTTTGTGTTCAAATGACGTAAATAATTTTTTATGCATTGAAAATTTTCAAAAATTCACACTAGTGGCTGTAAGATATGAAAATATTAAGTTATAAAAAAATTGTCATTATTATTTTATGTAAATTCGTTGTAAAACTGTTTGAAGGAAACAATTGCTGACCTTGTCCGCTAGGATCAANTTGTGCTTATTCATGCGTGTTCTGAGAAAAAGGATCCATTTTAACGCTTGTTATTTGCATGCAATTGTTCAAAAACGAAACGATCCTCAAAACTGTGTTTTCATTTTATGAAATACAAATGTATGGTAAATCATGGTGTTTTTGGTTATACAAAAGAGGACCAACCAATTTTTACTTTTAAAGGGAAATACGGCAATGTGAACAAACCTAAAATTCCAATGGTTATAAATAGTAAATTTGGTAAAGGTCATATTTTTTGGTTCCTCTCCACAAAACCATTGCCAAAGTTATTAAAATATTATTTATAAGTAAACGCGGTACAATAACAATATATTACTAACCAACGGAAGAGTTAAAAATGGGACCATTTATGCCGTCAAATATCTTACATTGTGTCACATGTAATTGATAATGTTTGTATAATTACGTACAAACATCAAGCACCGGAGACCTCGTAGATTCAGCAATCTGTATGTTAGACTACATACAGTAATCCTCAAAATATTTGTACCTCGGCAATTTATTCACTTGTAGATAACTCGCTAAGTGAAATAAGTTATACCATAGTATATATGTACACATAGATTAAATGGCAGGGATGTGAGCGCATCCATTCTCTGGTTGTCTGCGCGAGGCTCTGGAAGCACGCCGCGTGTCTGATTTGCTACTGCTTATTGTGGAAGGTTCCCAGTTGGCTGTGCTGCAAGCTAGCTAGGAAGTTACCAGGCACTACTAGGCGAAATGCACTCCGGCATATAGCTGGTAAATAACGCCATTTTGGTGGCATGTGTGTTTTAATGAGCCGAATAAACGGCTATTCCAATTCTGAATTATAAAGTATTCTTTGACACATGTAGCATGTGATCGGTGTTTCTTACAAGTTTAATATAATTAGATCCTACCAATTTGCGATAAATTATGGCACCAGTCCTCCCTCCACAAACTCGATCAGATGTCACTTGCTCATTGGCTGCTGCCACATACGGAACTCATTATCCTGCTTGACCCGGCCACATGGATGCAAGCTACAAGAGTGCTGAGAGTTCACTATTGGTTCACAGTCCTTATGGCATGCAAGATGAGCGGAGGTTCAATGACACACGTGAAACTATCATATACTTGTATACCGTCCACATTGATACTAAACTATGATGTGAAATGAAAGGATTTATATTAATATTGACCTAGTGTAAACACCTACGTCGCTTGCACATTGTAACTGAACCCCTTAAATAAGTAACAAGTATATAATTTTTAAATATATTTTGTGTTCAAATGACGTAAATAATTTTTTAGGCATTCAAAATTTTCAAAAATTCACACTAGTGGCTGTAAGATATGAAAATATTAAGTTATAAAAAAATTTTCATTATTATTTTATGTAAATTCGTTGTAAAACTGTTTGAAGGAAACAATTGCTGACCTTGTCCGCTAGGATCAAACCCAGTACGAATTGCCGAATGCGTGGCAAGTATGCAACCACTTGAGGAAAAACCTTCGGTCAGTAATTAGTAGAGACCTCTAAAACTGGCGTTATTACCTGGCAGTATGAGAAGACTTCACTCTTCTTTATATATTGGAGTTGGTGAAATTTGTTATTTGGCTTTTGTAACGTTAAGGACTAAGATTCCTTTCTGGTTGGAAGTGACTAGGCACTTCTGTCGTTAGTTGTTTGCTATTGTCCCGAAGCCAATCAAGGCTTTGCAGACAATATATAGTCCAATGACAAAATGAAAGCGAATGCACGTGCTTTGAAATATTTTCTGTTTTCAAATGGTAATGTGAATTTTGCAGGTCTCTAGTAGCCTAATCATAAATTTGTGGGTCTGTAAATTATTATGTAGATTCGAGTTATTACCAGGGAAAAAAGTATTGTACTTAATTACGCCACATGTTATTCAGGCAGAGTACAGACATTTTTATAAAGAGGTGAAACGGTTGAAATAAAGGACACGGAAACAAAAACATTCTAAAAATTCAAACTGAGGATCGTTAAGTTACAAAAGAACGCTAAGATGCTTGGCGGATTTACAACGTAAGCAGGAATGCTTGAAAAACACAAAAGAAACAGATCAAAAGAAAGGAAGCGCGAGACACGAGAAATAACAAGAGAGGAACAGAGAGGCGTATGTTGATGTACACTAAAGGGGAACAGAAGAAAATAAATTAATGACTGGATTCTGAAAAAAAGAACGTAATGTCTGCGTGAATAATATATGTAAAAAATTTTATGTCGCCTTTAATATTTACATTTTTCCCCTAGAAAAAAATTTACTTATTTCTCCGCACTCAATATGTTAAAGTGAAAAGATTTGCAAAGTTACGAGATTAAAGTTTTCATTAGAATCGAAAAAACATTGGTTGTAATTATAACTGTTTGGTTAAATAGCGCTCAATTTTCACTACGTTTTAATTGAAGCATTGAAAGAAATCCAAATTCTGTATTGATAAACAACCCTATTGATGCCGACTTGCACACTAAGTACATGCTCTTTAAAAATGTCCAATAAGTACGTGTTGTTAGTTTGTTCTAAGGTTACTCAGTGCGTCTTGTATGTGTTTCGTATAGGACTTACGTGTGCAACTTGCAGCTAGTACAGTTGACAAACAGCTTGGGAGTAAAAAAAGTGAAAAGCTGCCAAGAATGAAACACAAGGTCACACAGCTGTTAGTATAGGATCCTAGCGTCAGTTGACAGATGAAAATTTTCTGGTAACTTATGCATGGTAATAATATATTATTACTCTAAAGTGAGCGACCAAATCAGTTTATGCGCTGCAAAAATGGAAATGTATTAGGCTGGTTATCGTGTCGTGTGACATATTGATGGAATTTTACAATTTTAAGAGATTGGAGATGTGATAATACATTTCCAAATACATATAGTTTTTCCACTGGGGACACTCGAACACTAAACCACAATGAATAATTTTGAACGAGCACCCCCCTACCCTCCCTTTTACACAACATAATTTCTGTCCATAACTGCATATACTTTAACGGAAACAGTATAACGCAACCAGCTTATAAGAAAATTAATTGAAAGACCCACCGTCTTATTGAAAGTGAAAATACCAGAATAATTGCCAAACTATTCACATGTTTAAATAAGTTTGCGTACTAATTTCTGTAATTGTTTTATGTAACGTTACCTGTTTTTCGTGAAAATATTTAAGTGCACTCTAGACTTCAACATCATATTGTTTAATATGTAGCATTAACACACAGTACAAAGAATACTGGTGCCGCGGTGGCTGAGCGGTTAGCCTGCTCGCCTCTTACCAAAGTGAACTGGGTTCAATCCCCGGCCGGGCCACTCCCGGATTTTCGCATGTGGGAGTCGTGCCGGACGATGTCGCTGGCCAGCGGGTTTATTCGGGTATCTGGAGTTTACCCCGCCCCCTCATTCCGGCGCTGCACCATACTGACCTGAATCACCCTCAACGGTTCGCAAGACCACGATGTTAAGAGCGGCCCAAATCTCTTCTCTCGCTCACTAAGCAAAAAAAAATGTCAACAGTCGCTTGTACCCCGAAAGCCTACCGCACACGCCACTAAAATAGGTAATGCGCCAATAAAGTGTTGAAATGCCACCTGACAACCTGTTCGCCAGCCGGCAGCCCATCCAACAGGGAACATTTCGTGGCATCTAGTAGCGAATCAGCACAGAGTAGATAAGTACACAGAGATGAAACGTCGTGGCGGTTCCTTTGATGTGGGCGTACCATTTCTCTTATTGGCTGTGCTGGGCACTGGGAATCGATATGGTTTCTGACTGGCTACTGAGTGCTGCGAAAGGTTACCTATTGCCTGGGCTGCCGACTGGCGACTATGTTATCTAGCGCTAATTGGCGAACGGCGTTCCCACATTGTGCTGGCCAGTGGCACCATTTTGCTGGAGTGTGTGACTGGAGTTCGCGTTGTAAGCAGCTGTTTCAGACACATGGCCCGTTCCCACAGAGCCTCGCACAGCCAGTCAGAGAATGGGAACTCCAATATGAAAGGAAGTTCCGCGCCATTTTGTCTCTACGTACTTATCTATTGTGCGACCGAAGTAACAAACGGCGCGGTGAGTCTTCCGTTCCTCGCGCGACGCGCGGCGGGGAAGACGTGTACACTCAGTAGAAACTACTATGGGCCGCCTGCGATACATTCAGGTGAGTGAGTGCGTGAAGATAGTTGGGCGGCTCTTAACATCGAGGCCTTAAGAGCCGATGAGGGTGAAGCGAAATGAGTATGGAGCAGTACCGGAATAAAAGGGTGGGGGAAAAGGAAGATCCCCGAGATAACCTGCCGACCAGCAACAGCGTCCGGCACAATTCCCACATTCGAAAATCTGGGAGCGACACCACCGGAAATTGAACCCGGTTCGACGTTGTGGGAGGCAAGTAGTCTAACCACTACACCTCCACGGTCCCTGCGACACATTCGGAAATATCAGAAGCGGTAGTGTGTGTGAGTACTCTTATCGTTGATCACATGGCATACGAGGTTTCATTGGTTGAGTGCTCCCCGAGATTACATATCCATCACAGTCACATTAGTTATAATGTGCAATCGAGGCGAACAAAAATGTATGATATCAAAATACCATTACATATTTTCATTTAATGAAGATAGATTTGCTGGAGTGACAGGAGAACACTTGCCTAGCGTTAAACAATAAATACGAGAGAGGACAAGCTACAAATTTAAAGCAACATGAATTATATGCAAAGAAAACAGTAATTCCAATTCATTTGGCTGACCTACTAAAAACTATTCGGAGTAAAAAATTATCTTTTATTTACAGGAAATTGCGTACAAAGTATAAAAAAAATTATATTTTTCAACCCACGTTATAATGTTTGGTTTTTAAACTATCCCATTTTGCCATATATGTAAATACAATATAAAAATTTGCGGAAAACTGTAAAAATAGTCTCTATTAATATGAAAATAATTGATAGGAGCAAATCTAGAACGACAGAAATATGATTGAAACAGTTACCACAAGGAAGATGATATTAATAAAGCCATACCTGTTCACAAATATTGCGTGGAATTAATCTCCCAGAAGAGTGTATTGTTTTACATAATAGGACTTTCAAAAGACACAACTTGCAAGACATGCAGGTTATGTTACACATAATTCCTAACATCAATAAAACTTCAAATGTAGGCGTACATTTTAAATTAAATCACAGCCGTTTATAACATGCCGTTTTATACCGAAGTTCCTTTACCTCTGGCAGTATACCATCTGGAAGTTTTCACTACACTCGCTGTCACTAAAACTGTCAGCATGGAAACTATCTCTATCCCACACTATTTAGTATATAATTTTATTTTATATTTCTTCTTCCAAGTAACGATTTCTTTTCCAATATTCCATTTCTTCTCTTTTTACATATGCCATAGCTGATTTCCAGTCTTTTTCTAAAATACTGTTTATATTATCTTCTGTCAACGCTTTTATCTGGCCGGCTCTTTGCGATATAATTTTATCAGCTACACGAGACTTGACATGTTCCAGACATATTCTATGCAATTCAATTTACAGTGATATGGTGGCAGCCTTACTACTTTGTGGCTAAATTCTTCAAGAAGTTCGTCTACATAATACTTGGGAGCTAGGCGTTGACATTAAGCAGCGCAAAGCTGTTCTGTTTGAGACATTTCTTCTTCATAAGCAATATTGTTTACCTTGAGCCATTCATGTATTTCCGCCTTACGCAACGCAACTGTTGGGGCTATGTCTTCTGCAGTGAGTGGTAGGATGTATTGCATATTACAAAAATGCTCCTGCAGGACAGATTAGGTATAATTTTATCCGACACCGATTTGAAAATTGTTTTACATTAATATCGTTGTGATACCACTTTTCGTTTTGAACTTAAATATAAGTAATGTTCCAGGAACAAATCCTGTATCCTAATCTTGATGGACAACAAATCACATCTGACCTGCTCTGTCATTATTCAGCACAAATTGAGTGCCTGGATCTTGCCAGCATTTGCTGACAGCATATGCTACATGTGTACACGTTTGACATCAACAGCGGGCATTTTTCTCGTTCGAACTGTAATTCGCTCTCATTATTCTTGAGTACCTTTCCCTCCAAGCAACTATACATGTTCTCTCCATCAGTACGTCTCTCTTGTTTTTGCACTTCCTGAAACTGAAGCTAATATTCTATATTATTTTTCGTAAAGTTTTCTTGCTTCCACAAACATTATTTTCTGGTTGCAGTTCAACCATGGTCTTTTTTTGAAATTACGCACTTCTTTTCCGTGGGCATAACAGTTTTGAATTGTACATCGAACAAAGCACAAATCTAAGTCATCCAAAAAAAAATGTTCTTCTACTCGTCTTTTTTTCCCCTGGTGTACCTTTTTTTCTGTTGTAGTCATTTTCTTACTTATTATACATGTTGTCACCGCTGATTTCCCTGTCGCTGCCTATGTTTGTTTCGTGATATGTTCATTGGATAAGTATGTCTTCAGAAACCTTCTCGTTTTGCAGTTACGTTACCAATTATTTCCTGGCCTTCACTGTCAATAGTAGGAGTTATTTTGTTCGAACATGTCATTACTTACTTTTCAGGGAACGCCAACTGCAAGACTGACGCGTTCAATTTACATGCCCACAGATTATACAGTATATGTTGCTTCCATATGATTGACTCGCTAGACCTTCCCTGCCTCCGCTCTATCATCCTGACCACGTTCAGAACCGGAGGCCGCATTCTTTACAGATATTTTGTTAACGTTGCTGAGTTGAGGCTTTACTTTGGTAATGGGCAGCGTGTCTTTCTCAGAACAAATCTTCTTGTTTGGCTGTGCCAATCAGGACTGAATTGGTGAGATTGAGAGGGATTATATTCCATTCATTGTTACTTTCGGAAAACTGGAGAAAAACGTTTGTCTTTTAAACTAATGGCTAAGAGTGAAAACACATTGTTACAAACATAATATTTATAACCAAAGTAATAAAGCTAAGAATGTTATTATCAAATATAAATAGCAAACTTTCCATTAAACNAACATAATATTTATAACCAAAGTAATAAAGCTAAGAATGTTATTATCAAATATAAATAGCAAACTTTCCATTAAACCGTCGTAAAATCGTGGGAATCTTTTCTTCTTTACCTCAATTTTACAAGTGTGTCAAAAAAAGTCAACTTCAAAGAATATATCACAATATTTATTTTAACATATGACTCATAATTAGAAGAATTTTTCTGCTTATTTCATTACTTTATAATATCACAATTGAATATTTTAAAATATAAAAAACAACATCGGAATGCTATAATGCATGTCCATCTCGGAAATTACTCTAGCATTGTTACCATGAGAAGTTGACCACAATGAGATCTGTTGGTAGAAGCCTTTGCACTTATCAGGAAAATAATGCAATGTCTTCGAGATTTGTTCTCTGTATGGAAAATTCCTCTTCGTATGTCCTGATGGTAGGAAGGATAACCAAACCCCCGTTGTACAATTTAATTTCATCATTGTAAGAACAATTAATAAAATTATTGTATGTTACCTAACCATTCTGTTATTCGTTAAAAGTAATATATATTTGCAAGATGAGAAGTTTGGTTTGCTTCGCAAACATTTCGTGCTTTCTTTTATGCAGGCCACCATATTTTTAAGTTTTGTTACTTGCTAACATTGCACACACCTTTTAAACCAAATGCTGTTTATGTCATCTTGGCATTACACATAAATATATTTGTATTGGTCAATTGAGTAGATTCAGTAAATCCCGCTAACAGCAGATTCATTACTGCGAAATCACGATCGTAAAGAAGAAAAATATGATTTCGGATCGTAAAATAGACGTGGACACTTTCGAATCTCTTAATCATCGTCAAAGTAGTTTAAAGTCTCACTAGTGCGTGAGTCTTGTTAGTCTGGTTTTGCCATGGGAAAAATACACTAAAAACATGTAACGTATTACAAGCAGGAAAAATCTGGGTAGTAGGATATATAGTAATATCAATGGGTGCAAACCTCATCTGGGCTTTTTTTTAACTGCANTTAACTGCACCGTCACTGTATGTGTAAAATGTGGCTTTATAATCTCTTAAACTATGGATAAACAAAAATTCAGACACATCAGTGATATAAAAAAAATTATGCCCAAAATGTTGTTTTACTGAAAGTCTCCTATACCCTCAATGTAATAACAGTACCTACATAAACACATATGTGACAAAAGTCATGGGATAGCAATATACAAATATACAGATGGCAGTAGTATCGCGTACAAAATGTATAAATGGGCAGTGCATTGGTTGGGCTTTCATTTGTAGTGAAGTGATTCATGTGAAAAGGTTTCTGACGTGATTATGGCCACACGACGGGAATAAACAGACTTTGAACGCGGAATGGTAGTTGTAGCTAGACGTATAGGACATTCCATTTCGGAAATTGTTAGGAAATTCAACATTCCGGGATTCACAATGTCAAGAGTGTGCCGAGAATACCTAACTTCAGGCATAACCTCCCACGATAGACAACGCAGTGGCCGACCGCCCGCACTTAATGACCGAGACCAACGACGTGTGTGCAGAATGGTCAGTTTTAACAGACAAGCAACACTGCGTGAAATAACCGCAGGAATCAATGTGGGACGTACGACTGACGTGTCCGTTAGGACAGTGCGGCGAACTTTGGCTGTACTGAAGCAGAAAACCCACTCGAGTGCCTTTACTAACAGCACGACATCGCCTACAGCGCCTCTCCTGGGCTCGTGACCATATCGATTGGACCCTAGACGACTAGGAAACCGTGGCTTGGTCAGATGAGTCCCGATTTCAGTTTTTAAGAGCTGATGGTAGGGTTGTCAAAAAGGAATTGTGTAAGCTGGTGGTGGCTCCATAATGATGTGGGCTGTTTTTACATGGAATGGACTGGGTCCTCTGTTCCAACTGAGCCGACCATTGACTGGAAACGGTTATGTTTAGCTACTTGAAGACCACTTGCAGCCATTCATGGACTNTTCCAACTGAGCCGACCATTGACTGGAAACGGTTATGTTTAGCTACTTGAAGACCACTTGCAGCCATTCATGGACTTCATGTACCTAAACAACAATGGAATTTTATGGATGGCAATGCGCGCCATGTCACCGGGCCACAACTGTTCGCGATTAGTTTGAATAACATTGGGGACAATTCCAGCGAATGATTTGGCCAACAAGATCGCCTGGCATGAATCCCATCGAACATTTATGAGACCTAATCGAGAAGTCAGTTCATGCACAAATTTCTGCACCGGCAACACTTTCGCAATTATGGATGTATATAGAGACAGCATGGCTCAATACTCCTGCCGGGGACTTCCAACGACTTGTTGAGTCCCTGCCAGGTCGAGTTGCTGCAATTCGCAGGGCAAAAGGAGGTCCGGCACGATATTAGGAGGTATCCCATGACTTTTGTTGCCTCAGTGTATATATTATCCTTCTTTACATCATTAGCTGTGTATTAGGTTCTTGATTAAAATTGTTCTCTCATTTCATAGTAACCGATACATGGAATATACAAATTTTTTAAATCTCACCCGGATACTGAACGTCTGTTGGAGATCTGACTCACTTCCATACGGCTTCTGCATTGTAAAATATATTGGGAACATTACCTTATTGTTGTAAGGGAATATTCACAAACTTGTTTGGGAAACATATTTTTCTTAGCATGTAAGGTAGAAATACTGCACCGTTTTAGTTAAACCTACTAGCATGGCAGTGTAATTTCCCCTACATGGATGATAAAATTACCCTACGAGGTGTGCAGCTCCTCAGCATTGCCTCAACAGCTGGACGGGAGAAATAAACAAAATGAGGCGCCATGTTGGCCAGCTTGTATGACTTATATTCGTTAGGAAAGACGTAACACTAAACAATAAAAATTACTTTGAATATAGCGAAAATCTGCAAAATACAATATTAGCAAATATTTGCAAATAAAAACTTATATAGTTGTTTCAAATATAAATTTTAAGGTAACTTAAATTAATACTTTTAAACACTTATAATAACTTATATTACAATTTTGACGCCATGGTGTAATGGAAATCGCATCGCCCTACAATATAAAGGACTATAAATTACGCCCACCCACCCACAAGTGTCGAAGGTTTTAAAATCGTCGTCTACGTTGCTATTCGTCAGAGTATGTAGGTAATAATAAAATTAATAATTCTAGAAGTCCCAGTTTTTGTAAATATAATTTCATTATACAATATAGTTAAGATTCCCTTACTTGTATGGAGTTTTCCCACGCTTTTGTCAGGTTCTTTTCGGAACCATTAAAGAATAGTACTTTATATGTTATGTAAATTTACTCTATATTTATGGAGTAGTTTTACCTTAAATGTAGAGGTAATGAGCTTCCGTTACTATAAGAGAATTTAACCTCAATTTTGTTTTGCATTGTGATCACACACGCCTTCTCGCATTCCACAAAATTTTGTTGTTTTATAAAAAAAAGTTTACTTCTAAAAATTTCTAGTAAATACACGTAAAAAAAAGTCACCTATCAAACACAAATATTCGGGTCCATATTACAAATGTGTCAGGGATTTTCGTGTCCTNCACGTAAAAAAAAGTCACCTATCAAACACAAATATTCGGGTCCATATTACAAATGTGTCAGGGATTTTCGTGTCCTTAAATGTTCGTTTAGGTTAGTTTAGATTTAAAGGGCGCCCCTTCAACCCGATTATACAACCACCATACATAAAATATGGGCGTAAAATGCCTAATCAATAGGTGCTCGTAATAAATCTCTATACTGTGAATAATGCACAGATGGTTTCGCATTTTTTTNACTGTGAATAATGCACAGATGGTTTCGCATTTTTTTAAGCGAATTTTAAAAACATTTTATGTCGTTTTGGCAAATTATTATTATTTTTCGTAATTCGTTTCATTTCTTTTTGCGGTTAACAAATTCACAGAAGACATCTAAGTTCATTTCATGGTCCAATGTGAGTTGGCTGGTAACTTAAATTCTGCTTAAACAAAGTAGGGCAACATGTAGTTATTTATGCGCCAGTGCCTGGCAAAGCAACATCTTCCCTTGCCTTCTTGTTTAGTTTAAACGGTTACTTCAACCTCTGTCAAACATAGGTATAACGTCATGTTCTTTCTCACGTGCTGAACGCTGTGAAAAAAAAAAATAAGAAGAAAGAGTTCCTGCTTCCCTTCCACGGGTTCTGTTCCGTGAGACGTCAAGGGAAAAGAAACATTATTATTGCCAGGGGCGCGGGCCAAGAAAACTTTTCAACCTCCTCCACCCAACCCCGAGTTACTAGTCTGGGATTACACTACCCTGGGTAAAGTTTGTCTTGTTAAGTTCCGAGACATCGGGTTTATTATTCGCGGGACCACGGAAGGGTTGATACGGGGGAGGGGCGAGGTTAAACAGGAACGGACGGGGGTTGGTTTTTGTGTTATGCCAAGGAGTGGTTTTGTGAATCTTGCGTGGGTTGGGAGGGGGATGTTACGAGGTACCTTTCAATGCAGGCAGGCACGCTAGGCCGTTGCTCTCTTATTCTCCTGTCGGTAGCTGATGTTGCTCCGTCGTGTCAAGTTCTCTTTCCGCTCGTACTACTTTTTTTTTATTCCTGCTTTACGGAGCTGCGTTAACACTGACGTTGANCTGTCAAGTTCTCTTTCCGCTCGTACTACTTTTTTTTTATTCCTGCTTTACGGAGCTGCGTTAACACTGACGTTGATTACGACCAGGAAATTTCTCCGGCGCCAGATGTAATTACTTCAAAACCCCGCCTCTTCCCTTTTTCCAAGAATTGTAACTAGCAACCCTCTCTCTGCAGTGTTTGTGCTATGAAGGAGCCCCTCAGGGCGATATTATTTCTTATTTTATATTACTACCAATATAACGCTGACTTGACATCAAACAGATATAATAACTCGTATTTCAATTATTTTCAAATATAGATTTTTGGACTCCCAGCTAATTTTTTCCCCATTTCATAAAATTTAAATACACAAAAAATTCCACGAGTTACCCTTGCTCCGCACTTGTGCAGTTGCGCAAGNTCCCCATTTCATAAAATTTAAATACACAAAAAATTCCACGAGTTACCCTTGCTCCGCACTTGTGCAGTTGCGCAAGTAAAAGTCTACAAAGTTTTGTTGGTTGAACAGAAAATAATTCCAGCAAGATTTTTTATAGTGAACAGTTTTGTGAAATAAATAAATTGATTTTCATTGATTATCGTTTTATTTTATCAAAGAGGTTAAGGTTGTTTTGTTTACCCAAAAATTGTAAAATTGTTAGTCATAATTTTATCACGCCAAAAACATAGTAACGAAAATTGGTTCAACGGCGTTACCTAAAGAAATATGAGAACGCTTGTAATTGGTCTGCAAATAATTTAGTGGATTTCAAAACCTTATTATAAAGTTATGCAATTAATAACTTACTGGAGTGTTATCAAAAATTAACTTTCCCAAAAACTATTGACAATACCTCCAAATGGATGGCCCGAACGGGAGACGAACCCACGTCTTCTCGGATCGGAGTTCGGTGTGTTAACCACAGCACCTCCTTTAATTGCTGAGTTGGTGGAACATCATTCGCAAATCATCTCTAGACCAAATGGCCAAGCATTGGTCTGATCAACAGAAAAATTTCGCACAATTGCATACTTAATAAGGCGTTAATATACGTTCCGAAATCATCATACCGCGAATCAGACAGAAAACGTGCGCATAAAAAGATCCTCACGTCCCTTTGCTTTTGTTAACTTACTTAATCTCAATCCTGTATTCATGATTAGTGGTAGAGGAACGGCTTAAATTACCGCGCAACAATCCCCAAAAGGAGTGAAAACTCATAAATACTAAAGATTTTTTATTTCGTTTATATTTTTAATACTCTCGTTTGTTATAAATATTTAAATTGGCGCTAAAGGAGGGTTAATAATTTAGTACCTTGGTCTACTGTATAATGCATCTATGAAGAGTGAAAACGTTCTAGTTATGTACTAGGATCCGAACCACCTTATACCGTTATGCCAACATATAATAGACTACATCATCTCTTAGGATGGAGAAATTAAATAATGTTACTTATTAAAGAAGTATTTTTATATAATACTTTTACTCAACTAAAATATGTATTACTTGACCATACAAAATACTTGTTTGCAATCTGCCAAGAAAATACTGAAGGATTGGAACAGGTAAATTTACTACCAAACTACAATCTGTGCAGATAAATTAAAAAATAAAGTGATAATTGTTTAGTTTGTTAACCATGATTGTAAATAATGCTAGTAATGTAATATATATAAAATTTTACTATGATGTGCGATAAACGGGGCACCCGAACGCTACAAATATGTTTCATATCGTTAGTGTTGGGAGCGCCTAATTGACTAGGACGTTTTGCCGCGTTTTGGAGCGGCGATCTCGGCAATTCTCTTCACACTCGCTGTTTGAGAGTTACCTTGCGAAGCCAGGGGCGTCTTGAAAATGCGCGAGGCTCGCGATATTGTGCTTCTCGCTGGCTGATAGGCGCCCAAGTCATGAGCGGTTAGTGAAAGCGTGGGGTTCCAGGTTTTAGTTATTTTTTCAGTTATTCTCGCACACCCTGGAAGTTGGTCGAATAGGTCACGTTATAGTGCGAAGAGGCTGACTGACCAGACTGCGCGTCGCGTCTTCGGGACACTATTCAAGGTGAAATGAACAATAGCGAGCCTACTTTCAGCTCCTGGGCAACCATAAGGAAAAATCGGCGTGTTTTACTTCCGTCTTCTCCTCCTAAAGAAATAATGAGATTTGTTATTAATTATTAGGTGGCAACATATATGTGCACATCTCACTGAAAACCAGAACCCAGTGAGCTATAGGAAATCGACCGTCAGAGTATTAATTACTAAATACTTCGCTGACGTGATATTATTTTTTAAATTATAGCTTTAGACGTTTTGTACACCAGACTGAAAATGTATATCAATAACCATAGCGCATTTTACATAAAGCACCAAATTTTTCTGCTGCTTAATGACTTTTGATGTGACAGGGATTATGAGTTATTTATTCAGGAATACCTATTAAAAGTAATAACTTTGGTGGTTTAAGGAAAAAAAGTTATTTTCGCATACGCTTGAACGTGGTTCACAAACCAAAAATAAGTTGAGAAAACTGAATATGAAATAAATTTTAAACCACGCAAGTTAATTAAACGGACTAGTTTAAATTTTGTCAGTTCAATGTGTATGTAAAATTTAGAATGTGAGCCGGGGGGATAGGAGGAGGTTCCAAAACCTTCGAATTTAGCGATGTCACCTACCTTCCTGTCCGAGCTGTGGTGCCCATAGCTTGACATAGTTGTCGAATAGTGGTTCCGCCCACGCCCACCTCCTGCCGGTGGTGGGTTGGCATACCGGAAGCGGAAGTGTGCCCAGTCCTCCGCGTGGCTGGGATGGTCGGGGTCAGGCCGGGTCGCCGCCCCTTGCTCCTCCTGCGCCGTCAGAAATCTGATCGACGCCAGGAATCCGCCGAGGGAGAGAGGTCCTCTTCATTAGCCGCGGCGAGGCGGCCAACCACAGCGGATGGAGCTCGGTTAGTCACGGTGGGTTGGCCCGAGGATGGAGAGTATGACGACATCGCACCCTCTCGCCCTCGCAGCCGGCCACTTCACAAGAGCTCTCAAAAGGCCAGGGAAGGAATCCGTCGACATGCGTCTGTAGACGTGAAAATTCCTTCCATACAGTGCTTTTCACGTTCGCGTGCAGGGACTGTGTGATCAATCATGTGGTGGCGAACTGATCCGCGATCTGTAGGTCGGGGGGTCGATTTATAACGACTCTGTTTCTGTACTCTAATAACGGTTATATACAACTTTTCTGAAGCTCTGCTCAAATTCTACTTCAAGGATATTCCTCCGTCTCGTATCAACAAAGCTAATAAAACTACATCAGAGGACCTACGCACCGCATTCGTGCGCATCCAGTGTAATAATATTTTGCGTAAGAACTGTTTATTATCAGGCATTGCCAAACACACTTACTTTGTCCCTGTCTTAATTCATATTAATTATAAATTAAAAAATATTTTATATACATAAAATATAATCAAAAGTAAAATTTAACCAAAACTATGGTAATTTTATGTTAACACAAATATAAAACAATTGTAGTATATGACATATTTAGGAAACAACGAAACACATAACCTGGGTGATTTTTTACAAGGTTTGATTAAAAAAGTGTGAAGAAACCGCGTATAGACTCTCGCATTTGTCAGCTCAGTTCCTTCATGTACACCGCGCAATAATTATAACTACATAATATATTTTTCTGGGAACCTGTTATAAGAGTTGTTTTGATAGATAACTATATAATCCATATACGGATTTTAGTGAATACCATAAAAAAGTACAGATTTTTCTAGTAAGAAGGAAATATTTTATTATATAATATAATGGCAGATTCTACTTTAAAAATTGGTTTTGTAGTTTTCTAAAATGTGGTTTCTTCAGTGTGTACCATATTTTTGCAGTATGGAAAAAAAATGGTAAAATTATTATAACTGATACAATTCAGAAGATACTTACAAATTGTAATTCGCTTGGAAATATCTTCAATATACTAGGCCTCCCTGCTACACAGCATGAAAATTTGTGGCCTCAAAGATCGCTGAAAAAAATTTTGAAAGTTAAAATATTTTAATTCCACGTAATTGAGCAGAAACCGTTGATATTTGATCACTATCATTGTGAGGAATAATTTTAATACTCCTGTCATAAACCTTCTTTTAGGTGATTTTTATATACCTCACCGCCAAAGTTTTCGTGGCGATACGTGAAATCGTGCTACTCATTTTTGAGTAGTTCCCAAAATATACAAAATTCATATATATATAACTAGAAAAAAATGTAGCACGGATATTTTGCGAATTGCCACCGGAGAAGAAATGTTATAACCACAGAAACACAGAGCATTTCTAGAGAAATTCATATAACTACAGATACCATCCGAGAGAGTTCAAAGTAGTTTACCGCAGCAGTAGCTGAATCACATCACTCAGAACACCGCTCACCCAGAGGTGTCGGTCTAAGACATATGATGACCCAGCTTAACACATTTAAGGATTTATGATGTCATTGGTCCATTGGTGCCCCTGGCACGATTATTGGTCATGTTAAAGTTCTTGATTCTTGCTTTTTATTGTTATTTAGCATGTAGGGATTGGTTCGCCGTTATCGCAAACATGTAGCACGCAATTCTATATTATATTATTATTTGGTGAAAACGTACTAGAAAACGAATTGACTCGTCAAAACGCAACGGGAAAATCGAAGATAATTCTGTAAGTGAACCGTTCCAACGAAACCAACAATGTTGTCACTAGTGAGAAAACTGGGAACCTATTAAGTATAACTGGGAAACATCTATAGGGAGTTAACCACAAGTTCGTATCTGCTCTTAAGACCTCGATGTTAAGAGCCCCCCCCCCCCCCCNTTACTTCACTCACTCACTAACAAGTTCGAGTGAACGACGTTCGCGATCGTTTACTGAACTCACCGAACACGTTGTTGCGCCGCTTGAGCCAGGAGACAGACACGTTTCAGAGAGCAACAAAGAAATCACTTTCATGACCATTCAGAGTGAGTGCTTGTTGTGCAGGAATTGAAGATGCCATACTTACAAATACGTGTGCATAGTTTCAACTTGTTCCAGTATCTGCTCACTGAAAAGCGAGATATTCTGTCGATGACATGGGTCACGGACGAGGCCTGGTTCCANACTTGTTCCAGTATCTGCTCACTGAAAAGCGAGATATTCTGTCGATGACATGGGTCACGGACGAGGCCTGGTTCCACCCGTCCGACGCTGCTCCATACTCACCTCACTTTACCTTCATCGCTGTGTCACCTTCCAGAATTGTTGGCCCCATTTCCTTCGAGGAAACTGAACAATGAGGGATACGGACGCATATTCAATGAATTCGTGGAGCAACTCGATAACGTAGAGATGCTGCAGGGAGTTTTTTCGACAAGATGGCGCAACATGCCATATATCAAACATGTCAATGGCCCTTGTAACCAGATTTTTTTGAAGGCGAGTAATCTCCAATGACCTGTGGCCTCCTCGATACCTGGACTCAACTTCTTTATATTTCCACCTGCGGGGCTTCCCTAAGGAAAGGGTGTGTCGGAACAGCCTGCATACACTTACACAACTCTGAGAGAACATCACGAATGAAATAGCAAACATTAGCGAGGACACATTACAGAAAACCTCTCAGAATATTGTGCGACGGGTACAACTGTGATTGGATGCAGGTAGTGGCCATCTCCAACATTTACTGTGAATGACACGAATCACCCATGGTTACTATTCGTTAATGAAGTGATTCCACCGATGCGTTCTTTTTTGTTCTGTTATTATTGGCGATTAAAATGGTAAAGGTTTATATGGATCTCTAAGTAATACAGTTCAACGCGCGTGTAATTTTCAATCATCCTACTAATATTAAAAAGGCGAAAGTATGTGTATTTGTGTATTTTTGTTACCACTCAGCTCCATCAAAGGCTAAACGGATTTTGATGAAATTTGGTATGTTGGAATTNTATTTGTGTATTTTTGTTACCACTCAGCTCCATCAAAGGCTAAACGGATTTTGATGAAATTTGGTATGTTGGAATTCAGGTCCTGAAATAGAAAAAAGTTTATTTTTTTCCCAGAAAATTGTACGATTTCTGTGGAATAACAACAAAACCTAATTCTTCAGTTGCTGAGAACGTGACCACACTACACTCCATAACGGCTGAACGTATTTTGATTAAATTTGGTATTTTTGTACTTTAGGTCCTAAAATAGGACATACGATACTTTTTATCCCGGAAAAATGTATGGTTCCTTTATAATTACAACAAAACTTAATTTTGCAACGGCTGGGAACGTGGCTGAAATATTTTTTTTCCTCTGGTGTCGCAGTTTATCAGGCCGCCCAAGGACCTCTTAAATGGCTTAACGACTGCTATCAATCGATAACAAGCGAGACCGAATATTTAGCGTGCTCTCCGAAGCCCGGAAGTGCTCAGATGTTCTGCCACTAAACGGTCACCCATCCAAATGTGTGCCGCTGGAAAAGTTGTTTAAATCTGGTGATCGATTACTGTAAAAAGTTGCCAATATCACCTTTCAGTCATTCAACCTCAGCCAAGCGCAAAAAGTAATACCTAATTACACTTATTTCTAAAGCTACAACTTAATGAAACTCACATTTTGATTTTCATACATTGATGCTGGAAAGCGGAAATGTGGTAACTACGCGATAGTTGCACAGATACACTCCAAAAACAATACCCTACTTCTTGGCTATCGGGTAAAAAATATTTTCTTCCTTTTGGGATGCCGTTATCATTTAAAAACCTAGACCAACAAAGTGTAATTTTATAATTCTGTTTTCACATAAATGAATTGTCTTTTCCCAATTTATTTATTAGTGTATCACTGTAAAACTCAATTTTACCATGGCGAAGCTGGGCCGGTTAGCTAGTAATTTTATAATTGCACTGAATAAATGTGAAGATTTTCTTTATACGCATTTCCTTATCACAAAAGAGTATATTTATAACATCTCACACAATATTTGGTAATATTTTTCTTGTTGAGCGGTTAAAATGTGCACACTGTAAATGCGAAAATCCATAGCTACTCTTATATGGTTTTGACACTCGCTCAATTGGTTAGAAATATTCATTCACGACTGGGTTCCTGTTTCTATCTCATGACCCAATGGGTAGGAACATTTCCGTTTAGGAATCTAATGTGTGAAGCGTGGCGGACACTCCCTATGGGAGGTTTCCTTGGGGCACTCCCATTACTTCCTCCGTATTTATCCCGTCGCTGCCCCTCGTCTATCTCATTTCTCACTGAATTCTTTCTTTGGGCAGGCGGGAAAGATAGGTGTATCCAACGTTTAGAGCAGAGGGCTCCAGCTGCTGCCAGCGTTCTGTTATTCATGTCGACCCTTCCTGGAGGAGCAACGGGATGACTTTCATTCATTTATAATACATATTTTAATAAGCTATTTGAGTTGAAGGGACCGCCTACCTGCTGCTTGAAATGCGTTGCGTCATGCTTGACATACAGGTTTTCTGATGAGAATATTAAAAGTGTCCCCACTATGCTTCCATATGAAAATTAAATATACACCAGACGAGGACGGAATGATACTTAAATCACGTATGTTAAACTTAATACTTTGGAGCCATCAAACCCAGTTAAGAGTTTATTTTCAGACCGTCGTAACTTAGAACATACTACCTATACAAGAGCCAAACTAAGATATAGAAAAACGTATTGAACTTTGCTACAGACTTTCCAACAATAAAATTATGGGTATACTCGTACACTGCACGCCAGTTCAGAGTTATGTACACAGCGGCGTTGGTGCACATGATACGCGTGGAAGTGTCGCCCTTATCACTCGTGTAGTTCTTGAATATTTGACGAATCTACCAACTCTTAAAAATGATATGCGTTTAAAAATGAGAATGCAAAATAATTTAATTTTGGTATCCGTATATGTTTACCTAACACTTCTTATTAAACTTTTAATCATGGAACATTTTTACTCCCGTCGTTACCAACTTTGGAGGGCCAAGCCATTCTGCGTGCCTGTTGGAGATGTATGCAAGGTAAGGGCAGTGAATGTTTGAATGGTTGATTTCAAAAGTGCTCAATTGATCGTGTACAGCCAATATAAGTAAAGAAACTACTTTAATTTCGTAGCCTGGTTACACGTGCCACACTCAGGCTCAGCGAGGAAAACTGCCGAGGCGGCCGGCAAGAGACCGCTGTAGTGCATAAACTCCGGCGTCGTTTCCGGCGGGTTCCGTGCCGCGTCAGTCCCAGAGGCGCATTACGTTTGTGGACCTGTAACGGCGGAGCCCTGTGAAGGCCTCGAGGGGTGGTTTGAAAGGGCTGGGTGCGCGGGTTGCGGGAGTTGCCAGAGGTAGGAAGCACGGAACAGGGCCGCGAACAGCGCGGAGAGCAAGGAGAACAAAGAGTAATTACATTTCTGGGAAAGCAATTAGCTTGTTAGTCATTTCGGAAAACGGAGCCCTGGGATTTCGAGAGTCGCGACGCGGAAAAAGAGAAAAAAAATAATACGACTGAATCATGTGTGCGGTGCGCGCTCAACTTCTTAAACAACAGGAAATTACTCACGTAATTTTTTTCAGCTCCCCGTTTTTTTTTTATATTATTATTCCTGCAGAAATTTTTGCTTTAAGCGACAGTGATTTCCTCTTGTTCGTTTATCATAATTGCCTCAACATATTTTTACTACAGTAGTTAAGAATGATTCGGCGTAATTATTTTCTGGGGCATTTGAATTTCTAACTTTATTTTCCAAGTGGAAGTCGATAGATTTATTCTCAGTGATTCATGACATGGATAAGTAAATGAAGCAGATNTTTTTTTTTTTTTTATTCCTGCAGAAATTTTTGCTTTAAGCGACAGTGATTTTCTCTTGTTCGTTTATCATAATTGCCTCAACACATTTTTACTTTAGTAGTTAAGAATGATTCGGCGTATTTATTTTCTGTGGCATTTGAAGTTCTAACTTTATTTTCCAAGTGGAAGTCGATAGATTTATTCTCAGTGATTCAAGACATGGATAAGTAAATGAAGCAGATCCCACAAAGATAAAATCTGATTTAGATTGCCAACGTGAGAGTTATCTCAAAGGTTGTGAGGATCTGTATTGGATTATATTAGAGTCTATATCATAACGTCTTTATTAATATTGTGGCGAAGTTAAAGCAACAAGTCTTTTCTTCCACTTACCACATTTAACACTATATATACATATGTTACAGACAAAAGTCCAGAAATGCACTTAAATTTACTATATAAGTTNTGAATTTCTAACTTTATTTTCCAAGTGGAAGTCGATAGATTTATTCTCAGTGATTCATGACATGGATAAGTAAATGAAGCAGATCCCACAAAGATAAAATCTGATTTAGATTGCCAACGTGAGAGTTATCTCAAAGGTTGTGAGGATCTGTATTAGATTATATTAGAGTATATATCATAACGTCTTTATTAATATTGTGGCGAAGTTAAAGCAACAAGTCTTTTCTTCCACTTACCACATATAACACTATATATACATATGTTACAGACAAAAGTCCAAAAATGCACTTAAATTTACTATATAAGTTTATCGATTATTTTTGGGCAATAAAATAAATAATGTTAATTTTTTACAAGTGCTTCAGCAGAAAATTTTAGATATTTGAATAATAACAAACGAAAATACTTTAGCAAGTATATACATACAAAATGCATTACTTTCATATTAACAGATTCACATTAAAACAATCATGCTTTTACTCTCACACATAAATATTAATCGTCATGCATTGATCGACTACACAATCGAAAATCGCAGCTTCTACACATAACGTGTATCGGTCCAGAGCCTGTAACTTGTCTCACTCTTAAAATTAGTTTATTTTGTTTTGGTGGGGTTTAATAGGTAATTTCATGGTTGTAAGTCTGCTCATCTAGTTTGGGAAATAAATTTTAATTATTTATTTTTAAAATTAGTATGGTCAATTTAATATTACGACTACTTTATACTGCTCTGAATGATTCTGCAGGAATAACACAGTTTTCTTATCTAGCAATCATTAATCGCGTAATTTTTGTATTTCACAATATATACTCTATTTACGTGAAAAAAAAGACGAGCTCACCTTAAGTTCGCTACGTGTGAGAATAGTATTCGTATATAAATAATTATGTAGCTACCTAGGTTGGCGTGGGTATGGGGAAATACAGTTTGAGGTTAGAGTCGTGCAAGTTTCTGCTTGTGTTCCACAGTGAGTGGGACGAGAGCCCGTGTATAGACAAGGCCATGAGTTACTGCGCATGCGTTAGTAGACGGCTTATGAAAGCGGGTGAATACGTGTTTTAACAGCTTGAACTGTCATGATCTTAACTATGGCATATTTGCGGTATTTTCACAGTTTTTTAAGTAAACCTTTTAATTTTCACCCCATGTATGGCGTGAAAGATTATTTTCTAAATATGTCATTTATCACGAGTATTTTATATTTCTTTTAACATAAAAGTATCTANTAGAGTCGTGCAAGTTTCTGCTTGTGTTCCACAGTGAGTGGGACGAGAGCCCGTGTATAGACAAGGCCATGAGTTACTGCGCATGCGTTAGTAGATGGCTTATGAAAGCGGGTGAATACGTGTTTTAACAGCTTGAACTGTCATGATCTTAACTATGGCCTATTTGCGATATTTTCACAGTTTTTTAAGTAAACCTTTTAATTTTCACCCCATGTATGGCGTGAAAGATTATTTTCTAAATGTGTCATTTATCACGAGTATTTTATATTTCTTTTAACATAAAAGTATCTCATTTTTTATTAAATTGAATTTTTAATTATATTTTATTTATAAAACATAATATTTTATTTATAACAAATGTGATTAAAACATGCTGATAATGCTCAGTACGAAATAGTTTTAATGAAAAATATTATTACACTGAGTGCTCACAAATGTGGTGCGATGTCCATTTGGTGTAATTTTCCACACATTGTTAAGCCTTGTGTTCATGAGGTGGGGGAATATCTTAGTGGTAGAACTTCAGCAGGGCTTCAGAAAAGTTGTAACTAACCTTGAATAGACTATTACCTTAAATTCGATAATATGGAGTGTTTCTTTTTGTTTAAAATTACCTAGCACTATGGAAATAATAAGGCCGTTTTCACATACGCATGCGCATTATCCACGCCCATCGTCACCCGTCGTTAATAAAACTATCAGTCACATGGTCAGGAGTGATAAAATAATTTGTTTTNATAGTTTTAATGAAAAATATTATTACACTGAGTGCTCACAAATGTGGTGCGATGTCCATTTGGTGTAATTTTCCACACATTGTTAAGCCTTGTTTTCATGAGGTGGGGGAATATCTTAGTGGTAGAACTTCAGCAGGGCTTCAGAAAAGTTGTAACTAACCTTGAATAGACTATTACCTTAAATTCGATAATATGGAGTGTTATTTTTGTTTAAAATTACCTAGCACTATGGAAATAATAAGGCCGTTTTCACATACGCATGCGCATTATCCACGCCCATCGTCACCCGTCGTTAATAAAACTATCATTCACATGGTCAGGAGTGATAAACGAATTTGTTTGTATTTTCATTTTCATGAGCTCCAACGTTTTTTATGAATTAAATATTTTTCTTAATTTGGATAATCCTAGTTGCATNTTATTTTCATTTTCATGAGCTCCAACGTTTTTTATGAATTAAATATTTTTCTTAATTTGGATAATCCTAGTTGCATCGAATCTAAGTTAAAATGCACTTACCAGAGCCAGCGGCAACAACGTAACTCAGGAAAGAATAAGGATTGATACGAATGGTGAGCAGACAAGCATACAGAAGACCGACTGCCTGGGTAATCCCAACGCAGTTAATGAAGACAAAATAAGAGAAGCTTAAAATAAGAGGAATAGTAGTACGCGTGCCTCTTCAAGACAATGAACTTAGTTAAGAAACAAACCACAGAAGAATACCACACAACTTCAATTGGTGTCAAAAGGAACGCTCTATGTTAGCGAAATATTCAAAGGAGAGTCAGTGGGGTTGTATGTCTCTGAATGTCGTGGAGGCTACAAGTCTCGGTACCAGGGGTATTGGGAAGGCATTTATCAAATTTTAAACAATTAAGTGATATGTCCTTCCAGATATATCGTCGGGCTCTCTTGAGGAAATTTCTCAGACTGCTCACAGCGACTGACTCTCTTTTTTTGAAGGTGCAGATGTTGCAGTTTGTAGGTGCAGATGTTGCAGAGTCTGTTCTAACGAACAGACTTGAGGAGGGGGCAGTGTTACACGTGGTCCCTTTCCCACCAAGCTATTCCTCTCCACACTCCCTACACCACCATGAACGTGCCAAATGATCTATGCCCGAGAATAACGACATCATTGGATGGTGGAGGGAGGGTTTCCACATCTGGCTGCTTATCGCTAGCGAGACTGACATCACTCTTTCAAACTTGAAGAATCAACTGAGAGAGATTGCACGAATCTTCTCGTCATTCCCTCCATCGGCGTGATCCGAGGTGTGAAGAATTTCTATGCCCGGTCATCTCCGCTACATAAGCCACGGCGCGCCTCTTCGTCGGCAGTATTAAATAGCCACTAATGCCGAGTGCGCGTGACATGTTACAGTTGACAGACCAAGGGCAGCGAAGCATTGACCGACGAGTGCAGTGTGCGACCATCGGGAGGGAGGATATTGAAACTGACCAGCTGGACTGTAAGAAAGTAGGGTATTTTCGAGAGAGAATTGCATTCCGATGATGTAATAAATTACAATTNCTGACCAGCTGGACTGTAAGAAAGTAGGGTATTTTCGAGAGAGAATTGCATTCCGATGATGTAATAAATTACAATTTAAATTTTGGTAATATGCATATGGTTAATTAATTAACATTATGAAACATTACCCAGTCATAAGGACTTAATTTCAATTTTATAAGTATATTTATTGCGCTCAGTTACAAAAATTGCAAGTGCCAACAGTAGGAAACAAAGACTTGTATATTGTAAATAAAAGCCATTCACATATTTATACTACAGTAAATTGATTAGGATATTAAATTATGTTGCTTTTACTTGATATGGCAACCATCCCTCACGAACCTGGATACACCCTCGATTATTTGCAGTATAGCATTATGCTCAATCCCAGTTGGGTAGCTAGGAATTTCTCGTTTGTTATAAGAGAAAGAGGGGAAGGTCGAGGGTTGCACTGAGTAATGGGAAGTGAGGGAGATTAGACAAAGTATTAGCAGTGCTGACGCACATGTTAATGACGACAAGTGCTTGGAGAAGATTCAGTTCATATAACATTAAAATGCTATACATTTTTACATATTTTTATCACAGTTGAAGGGTTGTAAATAACTTTCATACTTAATGATGGCACCTTTAGGGGAAAACCACCTCTCGTGGTTTTCGCTGTTGGCAGAACTACATCCAGCGCTGGATCACAGAGTTGACCACCCTGGACCGCCGATAGGAGGCAGACAGTTGTTNAGTTGGCAGAACTACATCCAGCGCTGGATCACAGAGTTGACCACCCTGGACCGCCGATAGGAGGCAGACAGTTGTTCGTGAAGCATCATGGTGGTGAGTAGTGTCAATAGAGTAACCTCACTTTCAACCGATTTTTTAATTTCGCATCCGAAGTAATTCGAGTTTACTGTCCATTTTGTTTTCGTGACAATAACATTTTGGTCCTCCGGGCAGGATGTTTCCTGTATTTTTGCGTCGTCTTAACAATTTAGNTTGTTTTCGTGACAATAACATTTTGGTCCTCCGGGCAGGATGTTTCCTGTATTTTTGCGTCGTCTTAACAATTTAGCAATTTATCGCATTTCGTGTTTGTGGTTTCGCATCATCGTGGCTGGAAATTTACGCACTAAAAACGTCAAACTGTTCAGTAACTTTTTTTTGTGTGTCGCCTATTTTCTTTTTTTTTTATTATTGTTTTGATGGTGTAGTAACAGTACTTTTGGTTTACCGCGCCTCGTTATCAGCTAGCTTGTCTTTTTCCTCCTTTCATTTTATTGCTTCGCTCTTATCGCTCTTTGTGAGTGCGGGACTGTGACAAGGTTGGTTTGTGTCATGCGAACTCTCGTCTGGTGTACGCGCCTTATTTATTTCTAGCAATGACTGATGCACTAGCTGCATCATTGCGGCTGAGGTTGGCAGAAATACTAATTAAGTGCGCGTCTGATCTCTCAATGTCAGCAAGCAGTAACCAGACTAAGGTCAAGCTATTTCTTGCAAGCGTCAGTGACCTTCCAGCATGAAGCAATCTTACAATGTCGACTATATCATGGTGGAAGNGAAGCTATTTCTTGCAAGCGTCAGTGACCTTCCAGCATGAAGCAATCTTACAATGTCGACTATATCATGGTGGAAGGTTCGCCGGACACTATCGATTATTTTGATAGTGAATATCACCTTCAGCGGATCACTGAATTTGAGGAGCAGTACTACACTGTGATGGCCACCACAGAAGCCCTGGAAAGCNATATCACCTTCAGCGGATCACTGAATTTGAGGAGCAGTACTACACTGTGATGGCCACCACAGAAGCCCTGGAAAGCAAGCCAGAGGTGCAAGCAGCGGTTGGTAATGGTAAATTTAATGGACCGATGGTAAATGATGCTTTGCCTAAAATACCACTTACTTTGATTGCAGCCTGCAGCAGTGGCAAAAAATTTCAAACATGTTCGTAACGTTAGTTTCAAACAATCCAAGCTTGTTTGCAGTAGAAAAGCTAGCATATCTGAAGGGTGCTCTTAGTAGTGAACCCCTTATGTTGATTGAGTCCTTGTCATTATCTAATGCTAACTTAATGTTGCCTGGGGACTGCTAGAGAATCGCTACGAAAATAAGCGGTAGATTGTGTCGGCTAGTGTTGAGGCATTGTTACAAGCGCCCTCGGCTTGCGCAGATTCGCCAAGGTTGTTGGGTAAATTGTTGACTAATTTCTGAAAATATGTCGGCATTGAAGGCTTTGGGGACTCCAGTGGGGCAATTAGATCTGATCCTTCTTCCCATATTGTGTAAACAACTGGACCCCAAACTGCAGGTGAATGGGAAATGAGCTTAGGTACCGAACTTCCCAAACTGGATGAATTAGTTTCCTTTTTTGAGAAGCATTGTAGAACCCAAGAGGTAGTTGGTTCATCTCGACCAAAGTATTCTGAGTCCCAGTCTTGTTCCTCTCGCTATACGGAACATACGCTATGCTGCTGCATAAACAAAAACCTCCAAATNGTTCTGAGTCCCAGTCTTGTTCCTCTCGCTATACGGAACATACGCTATGCTGCTGCATAAACAAAAACCTCCAAATCCTATCAAGCATCAGTCATATGCATCAAGTTCTCTTGTATGTTCAACACAGTCATGTTGTGTCTATAATGCATCACATTCCTTGTAAAAGTGTCCTGTTTTCCACAAGTTGTCACCCCAAGATCGGTATGCCATTGTGGAAAAGCATAAGCTATGTTCATCAAGCAAAGAATTGTCCTTCGATCTTGTCATGTCACACCTGCAGTAGTAAACATCATACTCTACTGCACATAAAAAATAAATCTATGAACCAAGGTCCAGGATCTGATACTGTGCCACCATCTAGGAAGACTACATCTACTTTTTCTGTGGTCATGTCTGCTGTGGTTAATTCTGATAAAAATGTGCTATTGTAAACTGCCCAAGTAGAGGTTCTCGATTCGACAGGTGGTCCACGTGTAGTTCGGGTGCTGTTGGACACAGTGAGCCAAGCTAGTTTTATTACAGAAGGATGTAAGAAAAAATTTAATTTATGATGCAACATTGCTCGTTTGCCAATTCATGGACTAACTAACACTCCGGTCAATGTGGCAAAAGCCAATGCATCTATTGTTGTTGTGCCAGTAGGCTGTGCAGGGCCCCAATTTGCTATTGATGTCTTTATCATACCCCACTTTACTGGTAATTTGCCTAGTGTCGAGCTGTCCTCTGTAGTTCGTAGTTATGNCATACCCCACTTTACTGGTAATTTGCCTAGTGTCGAGCTGTCCTCTGTAGTTCGTAGTTATGTGCCTTGTCTGAAAATAGCAGATATTTCTTTCTACATGCCTGGCCTCATTGACCTTCTTATTTGTGAGGACCTCCATCCTCAATTGAAGACAAGAGTGTGGATTGTGGGTCCACCAGTTGCTCCAGGAGCTGTGTTTGGATTAGTTTTAATTGGGTAGGTGGGATCTGAACCTNTGTGCCTTGTCTGAAAATAGCAGATATTTCTTTCTACATGCCTGGCCTCATTGACCTTCTTATTTGTGAGGACCTCCTTCCTCAATTGAAGACAAGAGTGTGGATTGTGGGTCCACCAGTTGCTCCAGGAGCTGTGTTTGGATTAGTTTTAATTGGGTAGAACCGGTTTATCCTCCTGTCAAATCATTCTTTATATCTCTCCTTACTTCCATCCCTTATTTAGAGGAAATCGTGAGAAAATTCTGGGAAGTTGAAGAGTTTCCGATCACCAAACATAAATCGCCTGAGGAGGTCATTTGTGAAAGAATGTTTGTCGATACTCTCAAAATGACGATGGTCGTTACAGTGTGTGCTTTCCATTTTGCACCACTCAACCTGACATTGGAGACACCTGACCCCAAGCTGTAAATTGCCTGAGTAGTGTTGAGGGGTGTATCAGAGGAAACAGTGAATTAAAGGCTATATACACTGAATTCATGACATATTACCTTAACACAGGCAATATTGAGGGTATTCCTCCATTTCAGGTTCAGTTATTTTCAGCCTACTTTATCCCCCAACCACTGTGTGATCAGGCCCGAGAGTTTCGCCGCCAAGCTTCGTGTGGTGTTCGATGCCTCAGCCAAGGATTCTAAGGGAAGGTCACTCAATGACCTCTTGCTAACAGCTCCCAAGTTGCAGCGAGATATTAAGGATGTTGTGTCGAATTTCCGATTGCATACAGTTGTGTTTACTACTGATATAAAGTAAATGTATGGACAAATTGTGGTTCATCCATCCTGATCATCAGGATTGTCAAAGCTTTGTATGGCAGTTTTGTGACACTGATATAGTCAAGGATTTTTGTCTGAAAACAGTCACACACGAAGTATCGTCTGCAACCTTCCTAGCTATTCGCACATTGCAGCAGTTGTCTAAGGATGGATAAGCCAATTTACCTAATGCGTCCAAGGTCTAGCTTTCAGACACCCACATTGATAACATTGTCAGAGGTTATCATTCAGATGAGTCAGAACTGGCCCTTCAAACGAAGCTTATTTCTTGTCTTGCTAAGGGTGGATTTAAGCTGCGATATTAATGAGCAATCACCCTTCCCTCCTTGACTGGCTTCTTGTGGATGATGTTGATATGCCATAATAATTCAGTCTGGATATGTATAGCCAGGTTTTTGTCAAGGTATTAGGATTGCAATGGAACCCAGTATTGGACACTTTTGCCTATAAAATTCCAAGAAGACCGAGTCATGCCACCAAGCACACCATTTTGTTCACCATAGCATGCATATTTGACCCTCTTGGATGACTGAGTCCTCTCCTTATATTCGCGAAATATCATCTGCAGATTCTGTGGTTGAAGAATATATATTGAGATACTACTCTCTCCTCCCGACCGCGCAGCAAGCTGGAGAATTATTAAAGAAGAGCATCTTCAAATGTCATCAATCACAGTTCTTATGTTTATCAAGGGTTCGTGAGGCTGTGTTTATGAAATCCGTGTGATCCCAGGCAGTTCTGAGATCGGTTACGCAGAAGTGGTATACTTGTGTATCTTGGAGCCTCATGGTAAAATCGATATTTGACTGTTAGTGGGCATTTCCAATGTGGTACCTGCTAAAGATGAAATCATTGCTGCATTTGGCGTTGTGCAATGTGCTCTTGTTGGCACGTCTGTTTAACCATGTCAGTGTTACCTTTAAAAATGACCTTTCTTTTTTCTCTATAATTGTATAGACTGATTCCCAAGTTGTCCTGTCATGGATTAATACGTCTTAACACCAGTTAAAAACGTTTGTGGTCAACATGATGAGTGAACTCCAAGACCTAACACAACCATACTGGTGGAAGCATGTACACTCCAAAGGCCATCATACAAATTGTGCTTCATGTGGTCTGTTGCCAGCTCAGCTACTGAATCATCATTTGTGGTGGACAGGTCCAGCATGATCAAGATACCCCTTGGAGCAATGGTCTCAGTATACTGGGTGAGTATAATAGAAAACCCCAAATTTGAATGTCAATAATATCAAAACCAAACATCCTACAACCTTGATTGACGAATCAAATGAACCATGGAATCGTGAAGTTTGTTTACCATACATTAACAAATGTTCAATGTGACCACCATTAGGGGCCCGCGGACATGGGAGGAATACGAATACTACATTACTTTTTTTGATGATTTTTGCATATTTGCAAGGTGATGTAACTTAAAAATCAAAGTGAATTAAGTGAGGCTTTAAATTTATATGTTCAAAAAGTCTAAAACCAATGGGAGAAAAGAGTGTATGAAATTAGTTGTGACAACGGAAAATAATATATAAACAATGAGTTAGTAAACTGGAGTAAACAAAAAGGAATAATCTTTGATGTCACTCCACATTATTGTCCTCATACTAATTGTAAAGCTAAACGTTTAAATTGTACGTTAATAAATTTGGTTCGTGCACTCTTGTCCGAATCAAAACTGGAGTTATAAATGTGTGGAGAAGCACTCCTCCCTGCTATATATTTGCCCAATAGAAGTCATTGAACTCCCATTGGCAGTACCCCTGCAGAAAAATGGTACAATGATGTCCCCAATCTATCAAAACTTAGAATTATTGGGTTAAACATATCAGAAAAACCTGAGACTTCTCAAAGAACTTGAAAAAAGAATCAATGAGTACTTATTGGTTAGATATGCTCCAAAAGTTTCCATCCATGGGATGAAGACCAAAGGAAGATTATAATTTCAAGAGATGTTAATTTTATTCCAAGTATTAACTGTAATGAAAAAATTTCAATTGTTTAAATTCTATTATAGAGAATACGCATAAATCAACTAATGTATAAAATAGACGAGAAAATTCAAAGTAAATTAATGAAGACACTGATAGAGAAACGAGAAAAAAGCAAGGAAATATTCAGCAAGAAGAAATCGGTGAACAAATTTTGGAATAAAATGCTAATGGTGGACAAAATTAGAAGAAAATGACGAAGAGGATTATCTTTTTTAAGGAAAGAGAACTTGGTAGAGGAAAACGAACAAGATTGTATTGGAATGGAAAGCGCTTATTAACGTCTCACCGGTATTATGCCTGAAGGCTTATCAGGGGACGGCTTACAAATTAACTTATCACATATCTTTAACAAATAACCATGCCTTACCTAAGATTCGAAACCAGAACCTCCGCCATCCCAGACCGGCAGCGTACCAACCGACTTCGCCACGGGAAGTCGGCAATGAAAAAAAAAATTACCTACAAAGTTAAATGATTAAATTTTAAATAATAACAATTAACTTGCTACAATGACTTATCAAGCTGGCCCGGACAAATCAAAATGTCTTACAGCAATAAATTAAGAAAATAAATCATTACATAAAAATGGTACTTGAGAGTTGATAGAAAAATATAAAGCTAAAGTTAAAAGAACCCTAAAATACTCAAAAGGAATAGCTTCAAGTGATATCACATTTCATAATAGCAGTTCAGAAAAACAAATAGCATTCTGCGATTCGGATTATTCCGGAGATTAAGAAACCCGTACAAGTTTATCAGATTAGGCAATTTTTTATGAAAGTGGTCCAGTTAACTGGAAATAATAAAAAAAAATGTGTAGCTACAAGTAGCAGAATGCTCAAAAAAGTTCATTTACTTCAAAAACATTTTGGAAGAAATTTCCGGAAATAAAGCAAATGTCAACTAAATTTTGATAACATGAGCACCATTGAACTCGTCAAGAAAGGTATAATGAACAAGAGGAGTAAACATAAAAATGTGCGCTTCCACTACGTCAAAAAAAAAAACGTATTCTAAAAGATTGACTTTTTAACTGTCATATACAATCAATCAGCTGGCCGACATACTGACCAAAGCTCTTGGTCCTACGAAATTCAACGATTTAAAATCTTTATTTGTTTCTTAAAAAGAAGAGGTGAAAAAACATTAAAAAAAATGTATTGTTATTTGAAACAAAATACTAGGAATTAATTTATATTTTTATATTTTTATTCTATGGCTGGTAAATCTTTTGTTTTAACAACAGTAGTTGGCCAACTTTGGGCCAAGGGAGGAGGGCGGCGGAGATCGGAGCTTTTCATGCTCTGTCATTCCAGTCCCCTGGTAACAATTTTTCTCTAAAATGTTTTATTTCCTCTCAAAATCAACTTGATTTCCTTCAAAATTTTCCTTTTTCCCTCAAAATTTCCCTTTTCCGTAAAAAATTTCCATTTTTACCTCAAAAACCTCCAATCCCCTCAGCTGCAAAAATGATCACCCGAGTGGAAATTTTTGGTCCATTGGACAGATTTGGGTGGATAGTTTTCAAGGGCAGAGCAGTGGCGTCTATATAGGTTTTATGGGCATAGTGTATGACAAATCGATACAAGGGGTCCAGAGTTCGGAGTCAAACCTAACCATTAGCCATCATGGTTCTGTCAGCCATCTTGTACGACATATTGTATCCAAGTGAACCTGACCTTTGACCTTTACCCCAGTGACCTTTGACTGTGAACCCATAAATTCCCAAAATATAGAAGATAATTCATGGTGTTAAAGTGTTTAGTGTAGAAGAGAGTTATATTTTTCTTTCGTTTTTGTATCGCTTTGATCTTCAAGGTATTACGGCTAAAGTCAGTAGGGGACTTTTGGAATTTAGTTTCTTTTGTTAGGCGCAATGCAAAAGATCAGACATTTACGGATTTGTCTGAAGTGGAACCGCGAGACATAATTAGTGGAAAAATATTCCTGTACATGAAGTAATTACCAATCAGAATGCTGTAATTAGTATGTACTCAACACCCTTACTCTTTTCTCGTAAGAATATCAAGTTTGAGATTGGTGATCAAATGTGGCTTTACCGGAAGTTGGTTGGTATTACTGGTAATATGCATGCACTCGGACATGTTTAAATGTTGTTTAATCGATTATATCATCTTTTAAATTTTTTAATTAAATTTTTTTAACAGTTTTGAAGCATATCTGCTACTTTTACACAGCAAAAAAACAAAACAACTTATCACGTTCGTTTAGCATACTTCGCTAAGTTGTTTTATAATATCACCCTCGTGCTAGTTCAATTAGATTTAGTTAAATANACGTTCGTTTAGCATACTTCGCTAAGTTGATTTATAATATCACCCTCATGCTAGTTCAATTAGATTTAGTTAAATATTATCCCACGGCAACTGAATGACGTCCTTGAGATTTCCCATAACCTGAGGTATTTTTGTGCTGAGTAACTTTCAATAGCAGTAACAAATCTGTTTTCGTTATATAAGCAAATTATGGAATATTTAAAAAGAGAAGGATTTCATACAACATTTTACAAAAAGAATGAACGCTTTTAATTTATTCGAACGCTGCGAAAAAAACTAGCATTGTGTGACACTTTGACGCGGTTTATAAATTAAGAAAATAGTTCACTTTCACTCGAATGGAAAAAAATTACATATTATTTATTATTATGATAGTCACCTTGAGATGGCTGAACGTTTCATTTAACCGATCGAACTGNACTATCCTACGGCAACTGAATAATGTCCTTGAGATTTCCCGTAACCTGAGGTATTTTTGTGCTGAGTAACTTTCAATAGCAGTAACAAATATGTTTTCGTTATATAAGCAAAGTATGGAATATTTAAAAAGAAAAGGATTTCATACAACATTTTACAAAAAGAATGAACACTTTTAATTTATTCGAACGCGGCGAAAAAAAAAATTGTGTGACACTTTGACGCGGTTTATAAATTAAGAAAATAGTTCACTTTCACTCGAATGGAAAAAAAAATTACATATTATTTATTATTATGATAGTCACCTTGAGATGGCTGAACGTTTCATTTAACCGATCGAACTGACAATTATCTGTGCATGAAAAATGACGCGTGTCTTGCCCGCCTGCAGTGCGAAAACAACTTCAACGCGATGTCACCCCCTACTATTGAAGACATCGGAAGTTCTGGCAAGCTGGCCTGGTGCAAGGGCGAGTTGGCCGACGTAGCAGCGGTCTTCGCCACCGAACTGGGTCCCGCTGGAGTTGGACAGCACGAGAGTCTGTGTGGCTGGCCTGCTCCTCGCTCGCCGCGCGACTGAGGCGCTGCGTTTCCCATGCTGTTTGCCGACTGCAACTATGTGACGCGTGAAGTCACCCACAACACATATGTGTTGCAAGTCACCAACTAGACGTCGCTATTGAAGAAAAAAACCTGTCGTCAGAGCCATGAGCCTGCGCGATAAACAATATTAAAAACTGACTGTACAGTAAGCGAAAATACGGATGTGTCTAAATCAGTATTTCCAAAAGTATGGGTCGCGACCCACTGGTGGGTCGCAGACAAACTTCGGTGGGCCCCGAAAAATATAACTTCATACATATATATATATGCATGAGTTATAAATACCGAAATAAACTGGACGTGTCGAATTCATTGCGATTGAAATTGACAAGCATTGGAGTCGACACTACAGCTGTAATGGGAATAAATAGAAAACAAATGCATCTTTCGCATTGAAAAATCTGATTTCTTACAACGAAAATCATTTTTAAAGTAAATTAGTAATTTAACACATTGTGTAATGCTGTTTGATTAGGTTTTCTTTTATTAGAATTGATTTTTAATTCTTTAACTTTTTTTAACTATTTTGTTAATTCTACTAACCTTCACTTCCTTACGCTACGTAAGAAGCACAATCTGAACATAATGGAACAGCGAAACGGTACGTTTCTCGCATAATGCATTAAAGTGGGTCCTGAAATTAGGCTTTTTCTTATTTAATGGGTTGCTAACCATATAACTCTGGGAATAACTGGTCTAAAGGTTAGCTATATTAAGTTAATTTAAACAAGTAGTCCATTACGTCTCCTTTTTCACGGAGTGTAGAAATGTTCTCTTTGGCAAGATTTTTTTTAAATTGCAGTTCGAGTATTACCGGAGCCTCGGTGATGTAGTGGTCATGCTACTTGCCTCCCACCAAGGCAAACCGTTTTCGATTCCAAACAGGGTCGTTTCCGTATTTTCGCATGTGGGAATCCTGCCGGACCATGCGGCTGGTTGGAAATTTTTCTCGGGGATCTCACATTTCCCCCACCCTTGCATTTCGGCGCTGCTTCATACTCACCTCACTTCACTCTATTCGGCTTTCAAGATCTCGACTCCAGCACTAACCGAAAAACATCTAATAATAAAGTTTTCTCAGTGTTTTAAAATAGGGTTCTTCGTGACAATCAACTGTGCCAGCATCTTTGTTGTTGGTGGTGTCAAAACTGGTTGACGTTCGTGGGCTTTGCACTTTGCTTCCAAGGAACAAAGGTTTTGCTTTCTGAGTTTAAAACCTATTAGAAAATCAATAAAACATTTTAAGCAAAATTTTTTTTCTATGCGTTCTTTATATATTATTAAATATATTGTTTTTTACCAATTTATTCCGGTACACTTTTTTTTCTCAAACGCTAAAAACAATTTATTCATCTATTTATTAGGTACTGCACCCGTGAATTTCTTAATGATATATTTTCCTGTTAGACAATAATTTCAGGTTTCTTTTTCAATACGTTGTTCTTAAAATCTCTCTTTTTTGACAGAAACTTTTTTGACAGAGACTTAGTCTCACGCTTCGCAAACACTATCAGCTCGGATTCAAAACAATGCGCTCTCGTAATATCACAGTAAATTTATTAAATTTTAGAAATAATTCCCCTAATAGAGTTGATGTTACGAATTGATCTCCTTACGGCTCCGCGTCCAAAAACATGAACTTCAATTGGTTTCTTTCGCTCTTTTTCCTTGCCTGTAGGTGTTGCAAAAGTTATGGGAAATTATTTTACTTTCAACTTGACCCTGAGCCAAAAGACTTTTTTTACAGTTAACAGAGAAACAATTGTTGCAACGTCTGTCACTTGTATGGCAGTTTGTGGAATCACTTCTGTTATTTCAGACCTGTCGCAGAATATTGTACCCAATTTCCCGTTGCATATACTCCACGACTTACAGTACGTCCTGGCGTCATAGCCATAACAGCTCACTGTAGTGTGGAGACACAATCGCAAAGTCACATCAGACCGATGTTTCTAGGATGCAAGCCTCAACTGAACTAATGCCTTCCTATCCACTACACACTCACCCATGGAAATAGGTCATTTTGCTCGTTTTGCCACTATAAACACGTAAAGATGTGAGGTCTGTCTTGGCATATGCCTATCCGTATTTCAAATATTATTATTTTTTAAGGAACTATGATGTAACGTCATTTAATTATACAACTCAGCAACTATACTCCATTCAACGGAGATTAAATTTAAAATGATATAATATCGAGCACTTTAGCTACTGCTATGAGATTTGACAATGAGATATAGCTTTATTCTGAAAATTTGTTGCTGCGCCGTTTCTGTACCTTTCAGATTTAGCGGATCTGTCCTTAAAAGACTTTATACACGATTTATCATATTAAATGTAACTTTTTCCTGTATTTGTTTGAGCACATATCACATATAGGTGCAATTTCCTTTCCTTACACATCGTCACATAAAATATGCCTGACATTCCTAAACCTTTACAATTGTACAAATAAAATTTTGCTTGCACGATCCCTTCTTAACGCATAAAATTTTGTTTTTTATTCATGATTTTTCCTACCCTTTACCACCACCCACGCACTTTTAAAGATACTACTTTTTGATTTCTAAATTGTTTTAGCCACAGTCTTCATATTTTGCATGGGCTTTTCTCTTCTCATCCACTACCATTTTCACTACGACATCACTACCACTTCCTTCTTCTTCTCACTCTCTTATACTAGCTTCAGCCTCCTTATCGGTATTACTTTGTCATTCAAAAACCGTTTAATGTATGGGCTTTATAGGTAGCATACATCCCATACTATTTGACCACCTTTAGATTATTTCCTAGAAAACTCTACAGGTTTCCCCTTCTCGTAACACCAGTACGGTGACCTTTTGGACCAAATTCTGTGATCCTAAATCAAGTTACTAACAACAGAAGTAAAATAGGTCACTATTCCGCAAACTCCAGCCGCATATGCCAGCAAAATGGCATCACTGGCCAGCAACTTGTTGGAAGGCTCTTAATCAATCAGCACACGCTAACATACTTGTTAGCTGTTAGCTCAGCCAATCGTAAATTTTTCGCATTAAGTAGTAGCCAATCAGACGCAAGGTCGGTTCCCAAAGCCTCGTGCAGCAAATCATATCATGTGTACGTCCAGATCAAAGGAGTGGCGACATCGCTTAATCTCTCTTTACTTGCGTACTGTTTGCCATGACGTAAAATCACATGGGGCAATCCGCGAGCACCATCCACCTGGCCTCACGTTCACAAATAAGTGGTATCAAACAAGTGGTCAGAATAAGACAAGAGCTGAACCCTCGCCGCGTGCATTGGACTACTGTGATTCTCTCAGGTATTCCTCGTCTGTATTCAGAGACCTGTAAATTCCGCGAACTCATTCAGCGTGAGGCGAAACTTTACAATATAGCCTAATTACTGTTACAATTTCTGAAAATCACTGGGCTTAGCCAGGTTCTTTAAGGGATTAACGTCTTGATTACATCAAATATTTAAAAATAGTTTCCTAAGTTACTTAAAAACCACTTAAAAGAAAATGCTTTCGACTTAATATCTCACAATAAATTGTTATCACTTTTTATTTATGTACATACAAATAATATTTATATAATCGTCTGCACAGAAATGAAAGCAATCAAATAATTAATCTCAGCCTCAATAAGCAGTGTAACAACACATACTCAATTATTTAATTAATTATACGTCCGTATTTGAGAGCTCCAATATTTACAATAAAAAACCGTATCACATTAACACAGAGTTACACCTTAATTGAGTCCAGATTCCAATAGTCTGGAATGTTCTAGAGCGCTCCTAGCGACATGCAGAATGGGTACCCCAAAAACTGACGACTCTTTAGCTGCGGGGGTATTTAAAGAGTTGTCGGACATAGCCCAAAAAGTTCTCTTATGTCAGGTTGCGCCGAGGAAGGGCATTACCAAAAATTTTAACTCAATAGCTAGCCGCCAACAGTAGGGGTATGGGGGAAAGATAACGCCAGTCCAGGTAGCTGGCAATCATCCCGCGCCAGGTGACGTAACGGTAGCCAGGTAGTGGTGACTAACCTCCCCTACATCGACGGGACCCGCAGCGCGGAGATCATCTGCCGACGTAGGAGAGGAGTATCTGGGGAGGGGTTTAAGAATACTTTGGCAGTTGCCACAGTATCGCTTTGTCTAGACTGCTCGTGTTGCCTGACAGTGAACAGTTGTTCATTTCATTACCGGATAAAATTTCTTAAAGGAATGCCCATTAAACTGTGCTGGTATCCCTAAAGTACGCAACTTACTGATATGTAAAGTTTTACCTATTACGAAATGCCTCGTCGAAGTTTCGGACCCTCTATTTTTGGTAAACAGCTGTCATTCATTTGAAATCTTACTTTTTTTAAATGTTCAATTAGACTTTAAAGATTGTCAAAATACACCTCTTTCTCGGAATTAGTAACTCCACAGGTGATGGCTCAAAATCAAGAAGGCAGATTAGCCACATAAAAGAAAAAAGTAATGAAAAAATACGCTACAATTTGCATGCTTTGAAATATTGCAGCTGAGCATGGGGTTTAATCTTCAAAAATCTGTTCCCTGTGGATTTATGTTGCATTACTGATAGCTGGGGACGTAAAAAATTCCTGAGTTCAATAGCTTGTAGGTTAAACCTCCCAGTTTTAATAATAACAATTATAGTTTTTATTTATTTTGTGACGAACTTGCGTTGTTATCGTTTTAACTTATGTTACCCACATACATTCAAAAACATATTTTAAACTTAAAGCACATGTTTAAAGTAAAAAAAATGCAGATATAAACTCCTTTATATTTTCTTACTGTCAAAATGCAAAAATATGATTAGGACAGCATATTTTGCATTTTTAGTATTGACCAAGTGTTCTTCTGTAGAAGTCAAGTAACGCGTGTACCAGTTTCGAAAATTAGCTTGAAGGTACAAAATTTTTTCCATTTTTTTCTCGTCTCTAAATGAATCCAAGAATGATCCAGATATCCACTGACAGCGGACGGAGTGTATACTGCTTGAGGCCGGCCAGAGGACGGGGTATACACCGGGGCGAGAAGCGTCAACCCAAGCGGAGGAAAGGCATTTCGCAGAGCGGCGGCGCCTGCCCGCTCAAAGCCGATTATCCTTTGTTTGCAGAAACTCTCAGCCTTTTAGTCGGGCACTCTTAGTCACTTGCGGCTTAAAGTGTAGGCCCCGAGTGTGGCGCCACGTCCCACGCGGGCGGGGGAAGGGGGATGAAGTTCGGGCTAGGTAGACGGGTGAAAAAGAATGGGAATTCTAAAGGGTGGGGGGGAGGAGGAGAAGGCGAACGTTGTGTTGTCACAAGACGCACGTTCGGGGGAACACACAACTTCCCTGTGCTTACTTTGCGAACCGTGGTCCAGATAGATTAGCGCTGCTGGCCTGCTGGCTATCCAGTTTCAGCGGTGGTATCGATTCTACGGTTTCCTTTCGAGTCCAGCTAGCTTACAAACAAGGCTAAGTTAGCGGTCTTTCAGAAATAAATTCCGCAGATACAAAGACGCTGACAGGGTTAGCGGCATGCTACGGCCCGGCATTGCACTAAAACACAACCAACATAACTATTAAAGTGCGAGAGTTTTTATATTTGACTGGCTAAGTTGTCAAATTCTTATTTACAAAGAATTAATGAAATTGTAGATTACTATGGGCTGTCCACGGTAACTGAGCACTTTTGAAAGCTCTGCCTAAGATCTGCTTGTATCCAGATTGTGTATCCTTTAGCCACATGTAAAAACAACAATATAGTTTGCCTCATCGCGTTATTCATGCGTCGCGTCGGTCATGTGAAGCTGTGAAAAAATTTTAAAAGTAAATATTAACAATTTTGCTAATTATTACACTTCCATTGATTACAAACAGAAAGAAAAATAAATAATTTAAAGTTTTTACAAATGTTCACCTAACATCTTTATTTCAAAGATAAAACAAGACCACATTCCCTCCATCGTTACCAATTTTAATGGGTGCATACCAGTCAGTGTGTCCGTTAAAATCTACACAAAATGGGGGCAGTCACATGTTTCAAAGTTTGATTTCAAAAGAACAGCCTATACTGACACGAATTACATTTAATAACATATTAGAGTTTAAAGTATGACGTTCTCTAGCTGTGGTCGCTAATATTCTATAGCTCATTAAAACCCACAAGCATCTGCCCTCAGGACTACTGCTAAAGAGTAAAAATATATGGGGTGTGTGTGCACCCAGGGCAAGGCAACACCCTCCGAGTGACGGTCTTTCCAGCTGGGACCCGTAGGTGACCGTCATCCCCGGGAATGACAGAAGTGAGACCCTGGAATGGAGCGGCGCTGGAATGTAAGGGCGGGGGAATCAGGAGTACCCCGAGAAGGCCCACGGTAAGCGGCATCGTCCAGCACGATTCCCACATGCGAAAGTCCGGGTGTAAACCCACCGGGGATGGAGCCCGGATCGCCGTGGCGGGAGGCGAGCGCCCTTGACACTACGCCACCGCTGCCCCTGCTAAAGAGTAATTGTATGGCCAAGGAAAAATTCCGCCGCTGAGGAACTGAATCTTGAATGAAATATCTCCATTCACGCTTAAACCAATTCGTCCTTTTGCTGCACTAGAACGGCGAACTTCTATCCCACTCAAAATTACATACGTGCAAAAAATTTCGGTCACGTAGTACGAAAACGAAATGCAGGCCGCAACGAAAATTAAAAAGCTAATAGGCTCTCAGCCTCATTTTTCGTTTGGAAAAATGGGCAGGGAAACTTTAATCTTCAGTCTTGCCTCACAGGTTTGGTGTGTGCCATTGTCGAACACGAATTCCCCTAACGGTAAAGAAAACTACTTTAAATGTTAGTAGTTAAAATTACACAATATTCTAAAAAAAAAAAAAAAAAAAAAAAAAAAAAAAAAAAATTGCCAATAACCTACGGACGCCACGGCTAGGAAAACGTCACTTTGCAACACAAACATTAATAAATATGGAGCAGCTGGCAAAGACAACATAAATAACTGTGTGAGGTTCGAGTATCGACTACAAGCAATTACTGCTGACGGTATTGATAGCCTAACACTGGATAAGGCGCTAACGCAGACTTTCGTAGTGCTCATTTCATGGGCATCAAAAGTTCATATCACACAAGCTATATTACGATACAAATAAACTAGCGACACTCAAGAAAATGTTTCGTTTATAAACGGGACAAATGGATGGCTTCGGCAATATGCTATATGCATTTTCTGGGAAGAAAGTGGGAGGCAAAATTTTAACCGTTTGAAAGAAAATTGTGAAAGTTCTCGAAATATTTCCGAACATAAGAACGTATGGTACCTCATACACAAATCTCAAAATTAGTACTTTTAAGTTTGGCAGTCCTAATTAAATTTATTATGAGGAATTCCATATATGTGGCATTTGACCTATGTGCGTACTCTAGTGGGAATTATATGGGACAATTTGTGAATATATACCAAAACGGATATTTAGTGAGATACAAGCTCTTAAAAATCGACATTTTAAATAAAATATTTCATAAATATCAGAAATATGTCTGTAAGGAATTACTTCCCGTCAGCGATGTGGAAAAGTGATAGTGGGCGTGGTGACATGCCACATCTTAAATGGCAGCATCAACTGAAAAGTTTGTGAATCACTCTATTATACTCAAGTCCGCTTTCGTTAACGTCTAAATTAGCGATGTACCAACTAGTGGCCGACTAGTCGGAAAAGCCGACTATCCGGCTATATTTATAGTCGGCAACTAGTCGGCAAAAAGCACAGACTAGTCAAGCCATTACTTTATTCATATTACTATTTTTAAAATAGGGTGATTGAAATGGAATTATTTCATTATTAATTATTTTTATTTTGGTATAAGACTTACAATTGGCAATATAATCTAGGAATAGGAACAAAGGAAGGAATAAAATATTTAGTTAGTAGTTAGTACTTATATGACTAAGTTTAACAAAAAAAAATTCCGAACGCAAGTTTCTACAACTCTGAATAAATAAAATAATAATGTAATATCCTGTTTATTATTTATTTTAAAATCACAATTTCAAACACTATGCATTCATTATTATAAGAAATATAAATTAGAGGCAGGAAATTCTCCTTTGCAATTAACAAACAATCAAATTCAACCTTAAAGCTAAATGACTACAATTTTAACCAAAATTAAATCCCAAAGAAAGCATGTACAACTCTGAATAATATCAAATGAGACCATTTCAAAATTAAGAAAGATGAATACGTTACATAATCACTATGTGTATCATATAACAAAAGTGAAATTTAGGTACACATATTACTGTAGTTAGTGTTAGTATATTTTTTAATTAGATGCAAATTGTGGTTAGTAAAAGGCTAAAGTCTTTGCCCTTTCTGGCAGTAATCAATTTCTTTTTGTTTTGTATACATTACCAGCTTCGGAGAAGAGTCGTTCACTGTAAACAGAACTAGCTGGACAACAAAGGTACACTTTAGCGAGGCGCGACATTTCGGGATATCTAGAACTATTACGGTTCCACCAATCAAATGGATCATTGTTGCGATTTATTACTGGTAACGCAAAGTACGAATGAAGTTCGTGAGCTGCACTTGACTTGTCATCTTGAACAGTTTCGATTTTTCTTGAGGTTAGTTCAAGGTAGCATTGCTAGAAATTACGATGTGTTGCGGTTTCCATGCTGTCTTCATTGGTGATGATACGAAGAGGTTCTTCATCTTTGTCAGCGTCACTCTCGTCATCACTCAGATTATTTTTCAGGGTTTCGAATAAAAATTGTGACCTCAGCATCGAAATACTGCTGCTTTTATCGTGGATCCAACAAAGTTGCCAGGGTAAAGAGATTGTTATGCCCCAAGGTAAATCTTCTCTTCAAATCATTTTCTAACAGCAGTTTTATTTCCATGATTTCATTTTTTTCATCGTAGTAATTTTCCAAATATTTCTGCAAGGTTTTCACATGAGGTATAACTTCAGATAACGATGAGCAATTGGAACTTACGATCTTGGCTTCAGCAGTTCAAGGCTTTTTCCAAGCATTTTCCACTCTTCAGTAGATAAATTTTCGAAATTTACGGACGTTGCAGTCAGATATATAGATACAGCCCGTTTTTGTTCTGAAAGATGAGACATGATGTAGTACGATGAATTCCATCTAGTAGATGCGTATTGCACAAGCTGGTGGTCTGGTTAGTTAAGTTCTTGCCGCAAATCACGAAGTTTTGACTGAGCTGGACTAGAATGGTGGAAATGTGTAACTATTCGTCTAGATTTTGCATGTATATGTGACATAGTTTTTCAACGCAGTTTTTACTGCCAGTGGTAACGTGTGTATAAAACAAGGAACTCCATTAAAAACTGAGTCATCAATAGCTTTCGCCACATTTCTTCCGTTATCTCGCACGATGGCATGAATTTTGGTCATGTTTATATTCCAAAATGTTGGAATTTCTTCTAAGCAGTTTTTTATATTAATGGCTATATGTGATTCTGGGAAATGTTTCATTTGTAATACTGCGTGGTGAAATTTGAAATCGTCACTAAGCCAGTGTGCTGTTAAACTCAAAAAACTTTCTTCGTTATTTATATTTGTCCAAAATTCTGTAGTAGAGATTACGGCGGCACTTAGCACTCCTTTTCGGATTTGAGATTTAGTTTATTCGTAGAGATGTGGCATTATGTTGTCTGTATACTAATTTCTGCTTGGTATGTTATATTTTGGTTTCACTGTTTTCATCAAGTTTCTGAAGCCAGTATTTTCAACAATAAACAACGACTTGTTGTCCAAAGAAACAATCTCACCAATAGCAATACTAATGTTCCTTGATCCAGGATCTTCATGTGACCACTGTGCAACGAAACTTTCTTCAATACTTCGCTGGTATTTTTCAGATAAACTGACTTCTGACGACACTGGACTTGACGGAATAGGCAACGCTGGAGGTAATTCTTCTATCTGTGACTGCGACGTACTTGGGGTTGTATCATTTGATGAACTACATTTAATCACAGAACCTAACTGAGGCATCAGCTGTGGATGTTTGTATTTAAAATGGTTAGTCATACTAGTAGTTTTTGCTGTTTTCCCCTGCCCACCACGAGAAATAACTGTTTGGCATTGATTACACTTCACTTTACGGGAATCAACCTACAATTCGTCAAAGAAAGTCCCTACACGCGATTTCTTCTTCGACATGACTCAATTTCAATTAAGTAGGTACTTTCACTATAATACAAACTGTCTTAACTATGCAATTCATTGACTATTGCTTTATTTAAAAAAAAACACTTAATAGCGCCGGACTGTACGTGAACGATACTATTACAAAATGCAAAGTAAACCAAAACCTGTTCGTTCATGTCCGCACGCGCGGCGTGTGCGAGGGATGCGAGTCGCGACGAACATTACCGATTTCGCCCGAACATCGCCGAAAGCAATGATAGGCTTTGCCGACCAGTCGGCCTTTCTCCAACCGATCAGTCGGCTAGTCGGCTAGTCGGCCAAACTCATAGTCGGCCCATCACTAGTCTAAATAGATTTGAGAATTAGCATGAATATAGATAAGGCAACACTAGAATGAAAATTTGTGTCCCTTTAAAAAATAGCTCACACATAAACATTAATTTGTTCTCAAACTTTTACCAGGACTTTCACAAGAAAAGGACATTACGAAAACAACGGGTATGAAACACAGTTATTCTACTATTATTCAAATGAACACGAAGGTTAATATATTCTGTTACATACTAATAAACCTTAGATAGGAAGACAGTTAACTCAGCACTTTCTTGCTTGACAGCGAATACTGAACGTTTGTAAGAGTATCTGATGCGGTTGGACCAATAGGACGTTGGTAAGTCGAAACGCACTGGATCGGATCTGTGAAGGAGTCTTCGTTGTGGCAGCAGCCAATTGGCATTTGCCCGAGTATGCATAAGAGTTTGAAGACAAGCATAGTACCGAATACATGGTGCTCAAATTTAGTGCTCTGCAAACTAATCTGGAAAAGAGATCGTTCAGACTTAAGAAGTTCTTATTTATGTTCATATTTAGGTAATGGTAAAAATCATATATAGTTTGGAACCATTTTTTCATGTCCTGAGTATGGAGTCTTACTTATTAAGGATACATTCATACTTGTATATATTTATATATACATATAGGCCAAGTGTATTCAAAACGGTTGCTACCCTAATTTTTAAATGACCTCCATGACTGCGATAACATATTCAAGATTTAAATGATGTATTTTTAATCCGCATGTCACGATTGACGAAAATATTGCTATTTTAAACATCCTATGCATCACCGTTTTTGAGTAATTCATATTTTCATTTCACAATAATACTAACCAATACCTGGGAAGTAAACGACATGCACTACACCCAATAACACCCTGTTGCAGCTAACAAAGGGCGGGAAATATTCCAGAGACAGGCACATACAAGTGGCACTGTAATAAAATAGTGTTTCAGGTCCAACTTCAAAAATGTATACCGAACTCAGAATTCATTTGAGGCCATAAATCGTATGTCTGTTTTCAACTTACTTTGTTATGCTAATGATGTACACTTCGTACTTACCCATTAAAAATTACAATTTAGAAAAGTTTTTAAATTTAATTTTATGATTGTACGAAAAACACCTTTACCTAGACAGTTCAAAATATCTGAATAAAATGACTCTCACATTTCTAAACTACGAAATACGTCTCTTTGACAGTGAGGCATGGAAAATGAATGAAAGAACTATTAAACCGCAATCCCAATTGTTTTGTTTTATTTTTGTTAGTTCTAAAAATAATCTTTAATTTAAGGTAACCAAGTGAGCAAAATCACTTATGTCGTAATGTTCTCGTGTGGGTTCCTGTAATAACAGGCGTCTGTTTTACTGAATTTCCGCCTTTCCAATATAAATATTAAACACTACAAAATTATTAGTTCTCGATCAGCATAATTCAATGCTCTGCATTTAAACCGGTAATTTGCAAACGCGGTGAATAGCAAATTAAGAACAGGCGTGTGAACGCATCAGTACAGAAAAGTGCGTAAATATGCCTCACCAAATTCCACTCTTAGTAAAGTTACAGGGAGAGGACCAGAATTTCGCGAGATCTAGTGCTCAGTTGTAACCTTTGTAATTGGTACATTCGCTTCCTGTAACGTCCTGCAGGAATATGCACCTGTAACACATATGTAGAAAGAGATCGAGCAAATCATTCATAACATAGTGCACATGACAGAGTGCTCACTATGAAGGAACCAGCAAATGACAACACCTGAGGTGCACATATAATCATTCCTAAATACAACTTTGCCGACAAATGAACGCGCAAGTCTCCCTGTTAGCGGCAGTGGAACGACCGCGTCCTCGTTTCCCACACCTACATCCAAGACGGATGCAGAAAACATGGCGGAAATTGCTGGCACACCAGTGAGTTTTCTCAGGATACACCTTCTTCAGCCCACCCCCTCTACGAAACATCGTTTTCCGTCACCACTATCCACCTACGCATCGTCCCATCCGGCTCATTTTGGCAGAGCGACACTTGTATACTTCTTGTATAAAAATCGGCTGCTATGTCATCAACCCCCATTCCAACCGTATTCTCCCGGCCACAGATAAGGTGAGTATACAAAGTTGCGGCATATTTACACTTATTGAATCAAACCTTTGAAAAATCACCCTTGTATGGCGCATTTCGTTGTGTCCTAAATATATAATGTATAATTTTTTTTTATATTTCTGTTAACATAAAAGTGTACTTTTTCTATTATATTAATGTTACACTTATATTATATATATATATGAATCATTATATTTTATTTATCATTAATGTGAATAAAAACGGAGAGAATATAGGTAGACTATATTGGAAATGCCTAGTATGAAATAGTTCTTATGCAAAATATTATTACACTGAGAGCGCACGAATGCGGAGCATTGTCCCTTTGGGGTAATTTTCTACACTTGGTTAAACATTGCTTGCTTTAGGTGGACGAATATCCTAGAAGTAGAACTTCAGCAGGGCTTCATGAATGTTGGAAGTAACCGTGAATGGCCTATACTTAACCCGTGGCCTTTAGCCGCACACGCCAGCAAAATGGCGTCTCTGGCTAGCAACATGTCGAAACGCTGCACCGTTTTTTTTTCAATCAGCGCCTGGTAACTTACTTTCCCGCCGTCAGCTCAAGCAACATGGCATTTGTGTTGCACGTAGTAGCCAATGAGACACAAGGCCCACATCCAGAGCCTCACACGGCTCATACACGAACAGGTATGCCCACGTCTGAGGAACCAGCACGCCAATTCACTAAGCTAAGTGGCCGTTTTAACTTTGGCATCCGAAGGAACGATATACAGAATGTATCAGTACAGCGGTTACAAACTTTCAGGAGAGATAGAGTACACTAGACAATCGGAAATCACATAGCAATGCATGGTCGGAAAGCTTTTCTGGCGCGGTAGTGACGACACAAAACACAAGAACGGAAGGACACGAACACGAACCTTGAGTTCTTCTTCTGGGGTTACGTCAAGGCACTGGTGTAGTGTTGAGGAAATTGTTGCAGGCATCATGGCAGCTGCTGGGGAAGTCCTGGACACGCCCGGTATTTTCGCCAACGTCAGATCTTCAATGAGCCGGAGATGTGAGGCCTGCATCACGGCCAGGGGTCGTCATTTCGAACACCTTCTTTGATTTGTGCTGTACTAAGAAAATAAACATGTTTTCTCACCCTGTTCGTGTCCTTCCTTTCTTGTGTTTTGTGTCGTCACTACCACGCCAGAAAAGCATTTCCTACCATGCATCGCTATGTGATTTCCGATCGTCTAGGTGTACTCTATCTCTCCTGAAAGTTTGCAACCGCTGTACTTATACATCCTGTATAGTTGTTGGTTGTAGGTAAAAACAATGCTGGTTTTTAAAAGTGTACCATTGATCTCGCATCAGGCTATGTTAATAGTTCACCTCGTTTTATTTCTTTGATTGTTTTTTGCATTTCTGAGGTATATTTCTTTAACGTTTACAGTCCAGTAACAACTATCTACACCCATCCCCAAGTCTAAAAGCATATTATTTTCATTCATTTTTTAAAATTGCAATTAAAGGAATGGTTTGGAACATCCTATGGGAAATATCAGTGTTTTTGTATATTCTAGAACATAAACGCGTTTCACTGAATTGTAACGTTGTGTGGATAGCTGAATGAACATTTCTGGTATCGTGCCAGATATGCATGTATAGGCCTAATTAAAAAACTTAAATCCTCCATCAATGTCTTCATATTTTTTTTCGTGAATCAAGCGTAACTTGTGTTGTTAAACACTTTAAAATAAGGATGTGGTATTATCTTTGTCACAGTAAACAAGACCATTTAATTATACTCTCGGAAACAAATAGGCCTATGCCTATAGAAAAATTCCCTTTGCGAGGGCGTATATTTTATGACGAAATGTGGCAAAGTGATTGCGTCCTGGTTTGGAAGAGTGCAAAAACGTTATTTTATTATTTTAATCTGACATCGAAAATCGTGCACACTGCGAAATTTAAACCTCTATATACGTCATTTATGTGCCAATTCCTGACTCGGAATTGATGATGTTTTAGAGCTAACGATCGAAGCCAAAGCATATTCGTTCCCTACGAACGCCTGCCTACTGAAATGGTGGACACAGTGATTTGCAAAGGGAAAATATTTGACTTCAACTCAAAGCGGTGGCGCATGCAAGCTGCCATGATGCCTACATATAAACAGTGTTATTAAAGCTTGTATTCGTCATCGTCTATCATTGCGTACACCATTAACCTTGATAAAAAAAAAATTCTGCAAATAAGTCGTTTTATCTGCAAACCTCTGAAAAGTGGTAATAACTGGAAGCCCGTTCATTATTTCATTGGTAATAAATCCGCTTTTTTAAAGCTCCCGCCTGTCTGGCGCTTGTTCTGTGTTGCAGAGTGTTACACGTTTTTCAACAAAACCATTAAACGTGCGTCCAATGCGCTGATATACGAAACGAGCACACTTCAGACGAGGGCTGTTGAAACTTTCAAGATGTCACACACATTAAAAACGCCATTTCATAGCTCTCCAAAAAGGTTAAAAACTGCTTCATTAAAGCGCTATATCTCAGAATATACTAGTCGGTTACAAACAAAACTACTTAAGTGCCATGCAATGAACCTTCCGGCAGACTTTCCATTGATAAAATAATAGGGTCACCGCTGAAAATCCCATACGTACACGCAGTACGTCTAGAACACTGCACGCCTGTTCAGAGCCTTGCGCTTAGCGGCGATAGGCAACTTGATGTGCGTGGCAGTGTCGCTCTTATCGCTCCCGCGGTTCTCCGCCTCAAACCTGGAGAAAAGCTCTTGGTAGGTGGGGGCCTTAAAAGACAATAGGCAATCTTTTACTGCAGCAAGTATGTTTGTGAACACGTTTGCCACCTGTACGACATTTTATAAATTCCAGCGTCAGTCTTAAAGAATGCCAATATTTTATCATTTCTGTTCCAACACTTTGTCAGATACGCGACTTTCATATATTTCTTCGACAGTGGCGCATTGGTAAACATTCGTATTCATATTCGTGCGGGGCGTGGGCTCGAATTCTTAATCAGTCATCGTGCCCCTTAACTTTTTTATGGTTTCTTGAAATCCCTCTATGTAAATGGTGGGATGATACCCCACTACAGACCTTGGTCGATACCTTCCCTGCCCATGCTCCTCTGAGCAACTTGCTACGTTTCTAATGACGTCGCTACCGGCGAGATGTTAAGCCCTATGTACCTTCAACTACTAACTAACGTTCTGCGTTATAACAAATAATTTAACAGTGTTATATCACTCATATTTATTTATAATATTTCGGCTTTACTTATGCTAGGGAAATTAAGGATTTGAATCCTTCTTGCAAACTTAAGTCTTATTCATTTGAACCCTACGATTTTGTAAAAACTATTTGTGGGTTTGTTTTATTGTCCTAAACTCTCTTTTAAACTCTCTACTATTAGAGGCGCTACCACTCCGTGTTATGAGGTGGCACCAAACTAGACTCCACATTACTGTACGTGCTCGAGCAGAAGTCATTTGTTCATATGCTGTCACCGCAGGCGGAATTTATTCTCTTGTCCCGCCTGACTACGCAGAAGGAAGGTACCAGAATTCTGAGCAATAACTATTTGTTAGAGTCGTGCAGGATGTGTCTAATGGGAATAAGTGCAGTGACACACATGAAACTCCTACTTTGGCATTGAATTATGACGCAATATCTCTACGCATATGTTAAGTATACTTAACTTGTGCTGCGTGCTGTACACTCACAAGGCGGCTCGTTAGTTAATTTTAAAATTCCCCGAAGTTGCGCTAGACCCGAAGCGAGCAATATGCGATAACATACAAAGGTTTTGAAATACTCTTTCTGTACATTAATTACTCGCAACTAAAGGTGAAGCGCATTTGTCCAACACTACACGCACACCAGTTATATGTTTCTGGGGAATCCCACTCACCACCATTTTACTTGTGCACAATAAACCGGTCGCGTTTGCACCGAACTGCGATCGTTATTGCTATCAGAGTGCCAAGTTTAACTGTCCATTCAAATTTTGTTTAATATATGATGAACAACTTACCGTTTCCGTTTAATCACGTATGCAGACATTTTTTTTATGAGCTACGTATTTCAGTCCTCGACGGGAAGCAATGTTCATGTAAGCTTAAAATTTGAATAAGCAAAACATTTAAATTTAATCTGCGTTAGTTTTACTGTAAGGGCAGGTAAAATTTCACAGTATTACTAATCGAGTTTCATTCCACCGTAGTGCTTGAAGCTTACGCGAAAAGCCAATGACAGGTTTTACGTTGTAAAGCTAGGCACGGAAATGATGGCAATGGGTACCATACTGATTACAAAGGGTAACACGATCCTCTTGTCTACCAAATCGGTTTCACCCTCCTCGCCACAATTTTTAACTCGTTATTTTTTCTAGTATTTTCTTATAACTAAGTTGTAGCTTGCTAGAGTCAGCTGTTTCTGAAGGCAATTGACAACTAAAGTATTTGTTCCCATGCTCATCGGCTGATTCAATGCACAAAGACTGGGTAGCCCAAGGACTCAGTTTCATGCCACGTTTGTGAGATAAACTAGTACAATCAAAAAGATCACAATAAGTCGGGACATGGAGGTTCTAAGATACGTAGGCAATCCTATGTTTGCTCAAGCGTGAGCTGTTTTTTTTATTCGTTGCTGCCCCAATGAGAGAACAGCTGTACTCCAAAACAGGTAGTACGGTACTTGCTGTTTTCTTCCTTGCAGGTTTGTTATTGATTCAGGTTCGTCAAGGGGTAAGGCTTATAATTTGTGAAACAAAAAAAAAATAAAAGAATAGTTAACACACATTTTGTTGCACCATGTTGCTGGCCAGTGACGCCATTTTGCTGGCATGTGTGGCGGGGAGTTCCTCATAGAATTGGCTGTTTCACTTCTGTATACTCAATTATTGTCTGCCAAAAGGATACGTGACATGAATGTACACGATTTTGTCGTATATTTTCTCCTAAAATATATATGCCAAAATTTCCGATCCATAATGAGTAAAGTCACAGAAATTTCGCAACGAGTTCGTATTTATTGTTATTTCAAAACACTTTATTAATTAGTGAATTGCGGGTAGGGTATACCGATCTACGAAAATTATTTCGTTCATGATCCGGTAATCAATAAATTCTCCATTATTTTGGTGGTGATGATTTGGGAAATAAGAAAGCAGGACTATCATACAAACTACTTGACCTCTCAACAATATCTTGATCCAGAAATAAGTAAATTAGAACTCTAAACGGTTTAACTGTTGTGGGTGATAGCGGCTAAGGCATGTAGGGCATATATTAAGTTTAACAGATTTTGATTTCGGGTATGATGCCCTAAATTTGCAATCGCTACATTTGCGAAATCAACCTAACTGTTTTTCAAATATTTCAGGTTCCTCTGCTAACAATTACTTTGTGCGCATTAGGCGATGTTTCAGATTTCAGATTTGTAGGTGAATATGTATGAAATCTGAAAACAAATGACGCATTAGAAATATTAGGCCCAATCCGCGTCTTTGCCAGAAATTCTACGCCGAACAGTACATGGTGAGTTAAACCCGGCAACACCCGTCTAGTAAACTTTCACGAACATTATCCAATTTTTTATTTCTAAAGGGGCTGAAAACCTAGAATAAATCATGCCACCATAGACCAGAAAAAAACCAAGTGCTTAAATTTTCGTAATTTTTACGGATACGTAAAGTAATTTATTAGTAACTGTAACAATATATCTGATTAAATTATATGAAACACTCGAATCAATCTGTGATATCACTTCTAACTTGTTTCCAATATGCACGGGCACATAATAAATGTAATATTTTCGTTCAATATTATAACATTTCATATGATGTCTCCTATAGTTTTTAAAAACTTGCCATATTTTGCACAAACATGCTCATTTTGCCTAAATAAATAACATTCATCATCATGCAAATGTTTTTCATTAGACACATCTTCTAATAAACGTCCCGCGGTATTTTTGCCAGAATTTTATGTTTTGCTAGTCTGTGCATAGCTATCCTCATACGTATTTTACCTTTGTTACAGCGCTACAACTACGCCAGAGCTTTTCTCGATATCACACACTACATCGAACTTCGTCACACATTTTTGCAAGTTTCGGCTACCGTTTTTATAATTAGGGAATTTACCCTTTTCTTTACACAAATTCCATAGGTAATTCTCTGCCGAATAATTAGTTATCCCACAAACAGTACATATATTGTCACAATCGGCAAATCAATGTCTCGTCAGTCTCTGTACCAATGATGTCGCACTAAATTGGAAAGATATCTTAAATTTGTAGGTTGCGGTAAAGGTTAAGAACCGAATATACTGAGGCGGCAGACTTCAAGATAAACAACTTTTTTAAAAATATTTTTCAATGCAAGGCAATCTCAATAACCCAGTTAAGCCTTGAATTTCACGAAATAACTCCTGCATTCGTTGTTTGGTTCTTTGATATATTTCCAAAACTGAAGTATCGTTTTGACTAGGGCATGCTATGAGGATAATATATTTAAACTCGCATTTGTTAACTGGCTCACATTGCAGAATTTCTCCTCCGTCATAGCGGTCGTGGTGAAAATTTAATAAGAGTGACTGAAAGATCATGTCTATATACATTTTAAGGTATGATTGCAAATTCTATTTCACAAAACACATAGACTGCTACAAATAAAATGTATGGAAACATTTCCTTATATTGAGCAAATTTAAAAATTGCGAAAACGCATCANATTCTATTTCACAAAACTCATAGACTGCTACAAATAAAATGTATGGAAACATTTCCTTATATTGAGCAAATTTAAAAATTGCGAAAACGCATCACACCAAGACTTTAAATATTTCTTGAATTACTCATAATATCTCTTTTCACCGTAATTATCATATTAAGGTAATAGAGCTATTTATGTTATTTTCACGTCTCAAAATGATAAAAACTGTTGTTTTGGCATGCCATTTTAGTAACGGGACAATTTCGCGTTTTAAAAGACCTGTAGACAAGAGACTACGATCCTACGTATTTTCGAGCCTCAGCTGTTGGTTCATTGGTTGTTGTCACAGTGGGTAGCCATTTTTACCTCAGGCCAGGTGGCATGGAATGCGGTGCTTGTTCCCTTTCAGATCTGTTATTGGCTGAGAGTTCATCTGGGCGTGTCTAATAAACTGTGATCCATTGAAAAACATAACAGAACGTTTCCCCGCCCTTGCATTCCGGCGCTTCTTCTTCTGACATCACTTCAACCTCATCAGCTCTCAAAACCTCGTTGTTAAGAGATGCCCTTATCTATACACTATTACCTCATTCTGAAGACGACTTTTAATGGCTCTGGTACCTGAGAAATAGTAACTAACAGTTTAATGAATCATTTCTCACAATTATGGGGTTAATTCTCTTGTATTTCAATTCATATCAGGGGATGGTTTAATTGTCGCAATTTACTGCGACTGCGTTATTTTTGTGTACTATGATATTTAAACTATGCAGATGGACGGTTTTTGGTAAGACTTATTTTGCTTAAATGAGTGTAATGGAAGGAAGAGGAGTTGAAGGTCACTGTCATGGAGTGGTGGGTTTCCTATGGGTGCTCTCGTGTTTTGACAGTTCTTGCCTTCTATTTTAAGTCAGCAGTGAAGTGATTTTCTTCTACAATTTCGCCCATCTATAAACATCTGCGTAAGGGCATTTTAACTCAGCTTATGAAACCAGGCCATCGACATTTAGACAACCATCTAACACAAATAACTACATAAAGTGTGAAACTGGTCCTCCGAACACACATAAATTTATAAATATTTTTCGAGTTTACGAAGACAACCTCCAGAAACTTTTCTTACGTCAAAAATGCAGCTTTTCAAATCCATTCCATCTCGTTTAGGATGCGGTGCCAAAACGATAGCACAGTGCACAGAGAAAACTGAGCCCCTAGACATAAAGTACTCTGGCTCCAGTAGCCTGAGTCCCAACAGGCCCATCACCCAATGTCCTATAACCATGTCTATCACCATTATCATCTAACCAATAAAATAAAGATAAGATTTGGTAGCAGCCCCAAAAATATGGTTTATACAAAGTTCCGAACTGTATTCCAAATTTTTTCAGGTATGAAAACTGCCCACAACTGAAAACAATTATGAACAATCTTCATTCAGAATTTATTTTACACCATACAAACATTACTACATACAATATTTAAGAACGAATAGTAATAAAATAAAATTCTTATTACATTTTATCAACGAAATCAGCGGCTTGCTTCAGGTAAAAATATTAAATATATACATATATATATATATATATATATGCATTTCAAAATTCTACAACATACTGATGTAAATAGTTACGGTCTCCCCAAAAGAAACTAAATTAGAATGCGACCCAAAACTGTCACTAATATTTGCGAGTATCCACATTCAAACATTGCTTTTATTTTAAGCTCTTTAATGTGTACTACATCTTCACAGCTAACAACGTACTACAAATTTATCAAATGCTATTTTAACGAACAAACATTCACATGTAGTAATAATCACGTTAGTGTCAACAATAACTTTGGAGTATTTAATTTGCATAGTTTCGCCAGAATTTTTTTAAGTTTACGTGTCCGATCGCGACTAGTTGAACCGACTTAAAATACACATGTTTGAAGTTGAGATTGTCCCTAAACGATTACTGAAATGTTTCGGGCCTTCAAAAATAAACTGTCGTTGACTATTTAGATGATAGCGAACACTTCCTTAATTGTATCAGAAAACGCGAAATCGTAGGGTTTCTATCCATCATTTCACTCTTGATAAACTGAATTAGTATTTCATTAGATGAACCTCGTTTCAAAGTTTACTCGAAAAAACATATATTCGTTTATGACCAAATACTGCTTCCGTGTTTCAACTCAATGATGTAACGCCACTAGTAGTTTGCAAACAAATGTTCCAATATGTTAAAATACAAGTCACAATTTTGTGGTAGAAGAGCATTTTACATGTTTTACAATTTTATATAAAAAAGTTGTCTCCTTGGAATAATATGGCGCAAATTACGTAATTACCCTGGTGTTCATATTGCATTATTAGTATGATTGCTATTTCCGCCACAGTTACCGATACTGGGAAAATATAGCAGAAGAAGTGGATTTATGAAATAAATTGTCAAAACGGGTAAACAGCGTCAGGTGACAGAAGTCTATCCGGCACAGCAGGAGCTCACCATTTAAGAGGCACAAACGAAATGTGTATCCATGGAAGTGTAGCAGAAGCAAATGACGTCTTTCCTCGTATCAACTTAAGGTTCCCTTTGGGGTGCAAGTATTTTACGTGTACGAGAGTTAAAAGTGCGGGAGAGGTAAAGGCAAACCAAACGCGTTTTGTATGCCTCATTGCCTCTACGCGCAAAGGTCTTTTCGTCACCAACTAACTTCTATGAGCCTTTAGCTATGCCCATAACATTATATAGTTCGGTAATATAAATAAATGTGTTCTGTATGTCACAAAGTTATCTTGAATGCCAATTGTAAACATAAACCTTACAGATAATTAAAATACAGCGCAAATGTCTGTTTTAAAAATGTCGAATAAAAATTACTTATGATTACATAGAAAAAATATGGAAACTGCAATACTAGCGCATAAAATTGTAAACAGCCGTAACAATAAAAAATTATTTAAAAATGTTTAAGTACAGTTATTTGGCCGAAGCTCTACTTGACGTTTTATGATATGACAGAGGACACGCTAGAATGTTAAATTTCTCTGTGTCCAGTAAGATTGATAAAGCTGATATTTATATATGGAGGGGTGATATATCATTTTATGTCTACTTTGCTGCAACATTACCGAAAGTATAACTAAAGTGCTGACCTTGATGTAAAGCGAGGAAAGATTCGCTTCCCTGGAATTCTCCCCTCCCCGTCAGGCCTGTAGCCCGTCCTCTCTGAACCAATAAATGTCTGGAGGATGCCGGAGACTGTATTCCGCCAGAGGGAGAGTGACCTAGCAATCAGCGAGGCTCACAGATGGATGCTGGCAGTTTTGTGTACGCACGTATGTCAGGACGCATCCCTCTCACGTTCCCGCTGAGAAATGCCAAATACAGGTTATTGCATCTGCCTTCAAACCCACCGCCCACCCACATTTTCTTATCTCCCTTTCGTTGAGAACAATCTGCAAACAATTTATTGCAGGTAGCCGACACGCGTCGCTTAGCCGGTAAAACGCTGACATTTTATGCGACACGTTCTTTGGTAATCGTGCACAATTTCAGTGGTAAGATAAAATTACAGTACGTATACTCTGGTATTTCCTGTGTAATTAGATCACATAGGTTCTGACACGGTGTGTTCAACTCAGGTAAAATATTGTCGCCCTACCATGTTTGACCAAGTTGAAAAATAAGTCACGCACCATGACAACAGCTAATGAAAAAACTATACCTCGTGACTTCCCGCCGGGATGCTATATTCTATCCTATGTGGTTGCTTCAGTGTTCTCTCAGTCTCCTTCCTACCTCTCGTCCATTATCAATGTCCCCACTTCACGCTCTCGCCTCGGAGTGGCCATGTTGTGTGTGTTGGCCTACTATGTGCCTGCATAGGCACGCTAGCATCGGGAAGTGTAGTTCTAACGGTAGCCACCAAGAGCGCTGGGAATTATTTGTAGTCGTTTGCGAACTAAAATAAATGCAGGAGGCGTGCGCGATCGTTCCTGCTGCCCACGGCGCGTCAGTCCGACGCCCTGACCACATGTCTGCCATCGCGTGAGAAGTGTTAGGTGAACACATAACGCACTTAAGTGCATCGTCCTAACTCGCGCACATGGGAAAAGATTTATTTCTTTATTAACTAGTTGCAGGATAATTTCATGTACACGACCTCGTCAGTAGCAGCAGCTTAGTCGCTCTCTCTCTCTCTCTCTCTCTCTCTCTCTCTCTCACCGCTCCCTCAGCGTTTCCCTCGCACTTTCCCGTCCGCATGGCATAACCATGAAGATGGCTCCCGGGCATGCACCTGAGGCAGTACACTACGCCAGCAAAGACAACACTGGAATTGATTTTTCCTTATACGCTAACAATTTATGTACATGTATGCATATAAGGAAAAAAAAACAGTTTATGCCGCAAGAATAGTGTATAGGTGGGTTACAGCGCCGAAAAGGGAAAAACGACCCACTTAAGAAATCAAAGGCAGACAAAGAAACGCACAGACAGGTGACAAAGACAGTGAAGAGGTTCAGTAGATGTAGATGAAGAGAAAAGAGGGACAGTGCAATAACTAGCTAATAAAAGCAAGTACGATGCGATCACTAGTTACTAAAGTTCTAGTATGATACTAATACCATTTCACATTCACAACCCTAGGTCGGAGACCCGACACAGATGACAATCCCGTGCGCAAGTACGTACACGAAAGAATGTAGAATGTGAAATAGTACACATATCATGACATCGGTAACACGCCTGACAAGATAAGGATACCTGTTTCACAGAGAACAGCGTGTCACCATACAAAAACACTCCCATCCNACAGTAGATGTAGATGAAGAGAAAAGAGGGACAGTGCAATAACTAGCTAATAAAAGCAAGTACGATGCGATCACTAGTTACTAAAGTTCTAGTATGATACAAATACAATTTTATATTCACAACCCTAGGTTGGAGACCCGACACAGATGACAATCCCGTGCGCAAGTACGTACACGAAAGAATGTAGAATGTGAAATAGTACACATATCATGACATCGGTAACACGCCTGACAAGATAAGGACACCTCTTGTAGGGTCTACATCATGCTACCAGCCAGCTTACCTAACAAGATGAATATGGCTCTTGCATGTGCCATAGTATGCTGAAAAAGCACATAACTGGAACAATGTACAAGTGTGCACACGAGTGATTGCAGATAAAGAATATACAAACAGCAGGACATACTGCCCGCATATATGACAAGATTAATCTGGCTCTTACATGTGATATAGTATGATGGGGAAAAAACATAACTGGAAAGGTATACAAGTATGCACACAAGTGTTTGCAGAAACCGTACATACACACAACAGGACATATATATACCAGCTAACATTAACAACCACATAACTGATAAGATAAATATGACTCTTGCATTGTGCTACAGTATGCTGCTGTAAAAAGCACACACATATCATTCGTTGTGGAAGAGAAGAATGGAAGTGCTTCAGATTCGGCAATCCTGGGGCGAGGAACTGCCTCCTACTATGGATCCCGACCCGTTCTATCTTCCGGGCACAGACACATATGATGATTCATGCCTGTCACAGAACATTATTATACATGGTAGTAATAAGGGATGGTATGAAATACATCTTCCAGGCTCTTGCGCTTGTCGTCCATTCACTAAAGAGCTAGTTTGTTAGTGCATTCAGTATATATGTATGTTGTGATGGTGTTAGACCTAATGCTTTTGACCTGTACTCTCATTACTTGCTGGTTCAATAATATTCGTTTATAATCTTCTATTGTGGTGTTATTTATTACGACAATATTCTTTATACCTCTCGCTTGCTTCAATACCTTATCCTTGCACTTATAATCATATAGCTCCGCCCTCAGCTCGACAAACTCCATCATATCATCGTCTCCGCACTCATCCTTGAATTTGCCAATCACCCTTGCGTTGACGGGCGAGTAGCAGAGATGAGTAGGAGGGTAGGCACTGGTGTCGAACTCGGCCATAAGCGCTGGGTCTAAGGCGAGGTCCCTGTAGAAGTCGGGCCAGTCAATTTCCATGACAAAGGAATCGGTGTCCTTGTAAACCAGGTCTACATAACCGCCACACTGTGCCCGTCCTCTGTAGTAGTTAGAGCAGAACATGGGATTCTTTGACAGGTCAATACAGTGATCCCAGCATAGATGGGCTTATCAAATATAATATGATCATGATATAATATTACCAGCGATAGAGATTCGTCTTATATAGTTCTACATTTGAAAGATGGTTTGGTCACAAGCGTCTTCACATGCAGCTCAGTGCATTGAAGTTCCATACACTTGAGTTTACCCTTATTCTACATGAGCTTACTGTACATAGCATTGTTCATTAGCTTGTAAACGTCCTTCTCAAAGGCGTTCATGGCTGCGTATCATTTCTCCGTATTCAATTCAATATAAGACTTCAGCCATGCCTTCTCGTTGAATTGCCGGACCAGAAGTATAGTTTTCAGCCTTTACCCACGACCCAACGCCTGCTTGATATTGACTTAATGTACAATATAATTCTTCTGTGTCTCAAATGTGGCCATTAGCTTTGTTTGTAGCTCGGGGGTCACTCATACACTGGCAGGAACAGAAGGATTTTATGGTCCTCTTGGAGTGTGGTAGGGTTATCTATATGCACCTCCAATATGTAGCCAAGATCTCCATCGTCTGACACGGGCGCAACGTCAATATCTGTGCCAGTCCATTTGAATCCCCCCATGGCAGTGGAAGGGACATTGCCCATACATATTCATTATTCCCGTCTACATACTGGAGGTAGGTAGACAGCCTGCTGGCATCATATGTGACAGGGACATCCTTATTATTTGCCACTATGTTATGCTTGATGAACTGGGACACTGCGGATACCAGCCTCGATAAACAGGTGAACGTTGGAGTCGACAAGGAGGCCTAACTCCACCCTTGTCTTCCGCAAGATTTTATCGAACCATAATCCGGGGGCACTTACAAAGAAGACACAATCAATCAAGTCTATAAGTGGACAGACATAGCCCCCGGAAGTTGAAAACATATAACATAGCAGCAGTACATCGGTCTTCAAGTAAAATGCTGAGTATTCTCGCAGTGTGCGGGATCCAAACTATGTCCAGACAGTCTGTGCATGATGGTAATATTTGTGTCTGATGCTGCATCCGGTGATGCATTTGTAGAATGCATCAATTCCCGGCAGCTGTGGCTAGTCGAGCTTCCCCCACGAGTTGACATAGTCGTAGGGTAACACTCCTTTCTGAGTCACCAACTCGATTCGCCGGGAGTTGAAGAAGGCTGCTGTAGTCGTGAACTCGGCCGATGGCAGGTTCTGTGCACGTTTTGTGAGGCTGGCAGACATTAATATAACCGAATATATCAATTGAATTGTATATTTGTCACAGAAACTTTTGCTGAAGATGATAAGTTTCTCCTCTGTGAGCGGGAATAAAAATATGTCCTGGGTATCGTAGCCAAGATGCTTAATGATGAAACTTGCATCTTACATCAAGTTGTGGAAGAGGATTGGCAGTCTCTTGGGTCAACGGCAAAGCTTGTGATAGTTATTGCATGCCATCCTGATAAAGTCACCGGTGAAATGGTCATGATCGTAGATCTTGCGGTTATCACGGGTGAAGAGGCCGGAACAGTGGTGGCAAGTGGTGGCCAGAGTATAGCTAGTTCGTTTGCCAGAAGTCAGTGTTCGCATAGGCTCGAACTGGCTATATATTTCCTTCACTAGATTCCCAATCCTAACGATGTTCTCTATAATGTGATTCGATACATCTTCCCTGGTGTACAATTCCACGTGTGGAGGTAGGCTGGAGGTCTTGGAAGCTGGTGTTATGATATTATCTACCATGACATGGATGCCATATCTGTATGGCTCATGATTTTGGTACCTATAGATGTAGGATGCCTCTGGGTATAGCTGACATGTCTAAACCACCACTAGTATAGCTTCAAAGTCAGCATATACTACTATAGATACCTTATCGATGTTATGATAGTTCTTGAACTTGAGCACAGGCAGCTTACTGTTTTTCTCCCCCAGCCACTTCACACCGCGATGTATTCGTTCCCCTCCTGGCATATCTTAGCAATGGTGGCCGACACAGCATCATCAATGTCGCCAACATTGAAGAGGGGCGCTTTCTTCGTCTTCAAGGTGCGCTGGATCATCTCGTATTCGTGTGGCTCAGGTTTGCCATACACGCACTTCAGAAAAATATTGAACTTAACCGACCTCTGGTCCTCGATCTCCTGTTCCAGCTGGCCAATGATAATCGTCGTAATCCCACTCGCGGTAGCCGAAAATATCCATGGCTTGGCTCGAGGTACTCGGCGATGTATGTCTTCATGATGCCCTGAAACGCGCTCTCCACCTCCACAAACCCATACTCGTTTAAACTGCCAGCGCCGGTGACGACCACCTTATGGTGAGATCGGTGCTTGGCAGCAATAATACAGGTCGGAACAAATTGTACGGCCTGTGGTGCATTGGAAGGTCCTGGCTGGTAGACAGATGTCACAGCACGGGGGCTCGTTTCGCTCGTGGTGAAGCAGGTCCATAAAATTTTTAGCTGTGGGCGCAGAGTGTATCTGATTCGGTAATCTGCCTCCCGCACATGGAGCATTCTATAGATATAGGGTTATCCCAGCAGCCACATTACTGATGGAATTTATCACCAATGATGTTGAAACTATATTTACAGAATGTGCAGCGGGTCATAGCACCCTGCCTGCTTTGTACAGTGCAGGTGGTTAGATGTCTCACAAGTTCTTCAGTGCACCCATTGCACATTTTCTGTACCTCTCGGTATGGGTTAATGGCGCAAATGCATCTATGCCGCTGTCCATTCTTGCGAACATGAAACACACGATAACAGAAACTGCACTGTAGTGCGAGTGGTCGCATCGTGGGTGCGTTAGATAATGGTGATGTGGAATAATTTGATGACTACGAAGATGGTGACGATGGTGATGTGAAAGAAGCGAAAGATGGAAAGGAAGAATGACTAGAATCCATCTTCCTCGTGAAAGAGGCGGAGAAAACCCAACGAAGGATGTATTGACTAATGTGTGGTGGAACGCGCTAAGGGCTGCTCGTCACCGGACGACCAGGAGGGAACCTATGGAAAAGATGTATAATCCTAAGGTAGCCTGAAAACATGTGCCTCGCAACTAGCCTAACCTATCAACGCACACTTTATGTTTCCGTGATACGAGCTGTAACAGTTTACCATATAGATTATATACACACACATTATAGGGAACATACAAATAAAAAACAAAAGGGGTTCGCTCGGAGTGTTTCCAGATTCTCTCCCCGAGTGTTATTGCATTCCAACACAACTTCATCCACACCCGTAAGCCACAGAGGACTGCTCCATTAGCCTTCAGGTGTATGTGCATGCACAGCCAGTCCCACCTGAAAACACTTGTGGGGTCAGAGTGGGCCATATCGATCGAATACCCTCCCACACAAAATGGTTGAAGACTGCCATATGTAACACCATCGGCATAGTCAACCACAACGAGTTCTGAAGAGTCGCTTCAAGCATTGCACCATCAATATTAATATTGTGGAAATACTTTTACTAAAAGTTGTAATGCACGCCGACATGAAAACTGCCTTTGCATATTCAGCTCAGCATACAAGGCATTCCACTGTGATACAAACCTACTCATGTGATAACTGCTATGCGATATATGTGAATAAGGGTCTCTTGAATGCTCGCAGCAGGATTTGTTCCGCAAAAACAGTCGCCATAAATGTTTGGATCGAATGAAGTATAAGTTGAGCATGTATCAAAAATTATGATGTATTCTTTTTATGTCAAGCCTTTAAATAAAGGTAGAGATTATAAATAATTTCTATGTTATTCATGTATCTTGACATCTTGACCCATGCTAATATTAGGTTCGCTTACATCACTACGAAACAAATTACCAGATTTTGTCTCAGTCTGAAGGTGGATTAATATTTATGTATAGTGTCAAGTCTCGGACTCAGGTCCCTACCAACAGCTGCTTGGGTAATACACAGATGCTCTCGCCATCCATCTCCGTTACTCCAGTCGACCGCTAGAGTGCACGACCATCGTCTGCTAGGGTTACTGTAGTCTTCAGACTTCTTTGTTTCCCCTGTCATCTGTCACGGAGGACGCCAACATCAATTGTGTTAGGGATGGCAGTTGCTAGGAGCACTAGCGTCAACACACATGATCGAATTTTGACATACAGTGTGCAAAACACTCACCCATGCATCCAGCACCCGCTGAAAGTAGCTCAAAAATGCCAGACGCACGAGGTGTAGATCCAACCAAACAATGAGGCCTGCAGGTCTATGGTATCAATAGTACAGGAGGGCTACAGCGTTTTGGTTCGACTGTAAGGGCTAAAGATCGCAATAAACAATGTCACCCTAACACATGGGTTAGGGTAACCTCGTGCAAATTAGAACACCATCCCATACACGAAAAAATTAAGTCACATAATAATAAATAATAAAGGCTCAACATAAATGCGAGTACGCTGTGATCACGATATCGTATCGAACATCTACTACAAAATATAATACCTGATATTTCCACAGTCAGTAAGAGTGATATAAGTGTTGCTATTGCGACGAAAACCTTTACAAAAATCTGGAATGCCCATCAACGGGAAAAAGAGTTTAAGTTCACAAGGACCAACCTCAAAAAAATTCTACAATATGTCAAGTGCAGTACATTATTTACCAGTGGTGATAATTTGAAGACTTATTACCTGACTTGTAAAGGGTGTGTTCCTTTGCTTGCTACTTAACATAATGCATTTAATCCAGTGGTCAGGCAAGAGACGAAAATTCTTCTACGTATTGATGATTAGATATGAGAATTGCGAAGGAAAAAGTTATAAACACCTACCAACCGATACATATTGGGCGAGCAACGAACGCTGTATATTATGTTAGACAAAAAATTTACCGCTGTGCAGCACTAAAGCCAGCAGACGTAAAAAAATGAAATAATTATAAACACCTACCACACAACACGTATTTTACAAGCGATGAGCACTGTACATCGCATCTCGTTGCTAGACATGACCATGCATCTGAAAACATGCATGGTTGCATTGGTTGGTACCGCAGAATAGCAAACGATTTTCCCCATGTACACCCTCCGACCAAGCTACGCTACAGTTCAGAGGCACACGTAATCCACTACCAACCAATGTATAATGTGCGAGCATAGAGCAACGTAAGTCACATTATACTAAAATGAAATAATATGAAAGTCGAGAAGCAGAAGGAGCAACAAGGTCTACGCTGCTACATACCGATGCAAACAGATATAAAAAATAAATTGTAATGGAAACTAGTTATAAGCACTTACCAACCAGCGCATATTGCACATACATCGAGCATTGTACGTCGTGTTAGATGGTGCTAATCAAGACCATGCAGCCCTGACTAATAGAGCAGAATATGAAAGGTAACCAGGTGGCCAACCGACGGTGTAGGCACTGTGCAGGTCTCGAGTCGAAGGGATGGTGCATGCACTAGTCGAGAGTCGAGTTAGGCTCCAGGGTGGCAGACCAGCCGAGTCTCTCATGCAGTTCCCTTTACGAGAGGAATTCAGTTATACAAATCAAGGTAAAAAATGTATTTCGTATATATGTTGAGCCTATTTCCTGCTACTTTTATCAGCAAATATCTCAACAGATATTATCTGAACTGTTTGCTGCCGAAGAAGTTGGGCAAGGAACGGATCACCCCAATCGGATAGCAATCAAAAGTAGGTGCCTACGCAGGTGTCATACATTTCGGAAAAGCGTTATAAGTGTTGCTTTACGGAGTGATTCAAGATTACTGAATTATAGGAATGAAATTTTGCATTCAATTTACCGAACGATCAGTAATGTTTCTGTATGTAAGTGAAAATTTTATTTAATCCGTATTCGATTTTTTATTTCGTTTTCCCATAAAGTGTAGAGATTGTTACTTTCATTAAATTTTTCTCTCTATTGTAAGGTGAGTTTGCACTACATTTAAGGAATAATCCATTATTTAAACATATCTTAGGAAGTTTTCCTTTAAATTTAAGGGTAATTTGATAACTTTGCATATAGGGGATAATTTATTAGCAGCGAAAGCATGAAAGTGTTTAGTGGTTTAGTGACAACTTAAAGGAATTTAGGTAGAATAGGTGAAACTGTCATTTTAAGTATTTAAATTTAAGACCTACGTAATTACTTTTAAACAGTTTCGTTATTTTTCTTTGATTGAGCAGTTAAGTGTAAGTGTTTTACATTGGGAAAATAGCGGGTGGCTTTGTATAGAAAGTAACTCAAAATCATCTTTAACTAACAACACAAATTATTAGCTTAATCGGGATTCAACGTGGAACTTTGTGGTGTAAAACCTCCTTAACGATCTTGGACACAGAGGTCACCAGCTTCTTCTTACGGAGAGAATTAATCATAACATGTGAGTTTTATTTGCGGGAGGTTCCAATTAGTGTATATACGTAACTTTATCGGGAAAGTGTCTTGAAGCGGGAAGCAGGTATTATATTGAAATTACGATTTGCAGGTTACATTATCCATTCCATTCAATACTTTGCAAGGAGGTACACGTGGCGGATTAAGAATGCTTCTTCCGAAAATTCCCATCCGCATCGGTTTCATTTCCATTCAATGGGCTACCGGGCGCATTCGGCCGGGCGAGGGCTAAGCGTAGGAAACGAGAAGGGGTGTGTTTTATAATTGAAGACAGGAAATAGCGGTGTTGTAAGCTGTGGTTTTCCTGCGCCCTCGCCTCTTGCCGCTTTCCCACCCCCTTTTCCCACCCAACCACCCTTACAGACCGACCACTCTGCACTCCGCAGCCAATTAACCCTTGAGCTTACCCGGTAACAACACGCGCGCCAGCCCAGAGATCCGACACCCCTTAGTGGCGAGTTCGGTACTCTCACGTGACAAAAAGAATGGCCACTTCTACAACTGACGACAACTCATACAACGTTTACACGAAAATAAACTCAGGCAGTAGGCTTTAAGGCCGTATTTTACGTAAAAAATTTTATGTCATTAATAAAAAGATATTTAAATAAGAACCACATATTTGTAGTCAAATGATTATACTTTTCAAAATATAACACCAAAAACTCAATTTTGGAATATGGGAGCCCAAGTTTGTGTTCCTAATTAACTTCGTCAAATAAGTCACACATCCTGTGATCTGTATCATATACAAAAAACATGTTACTATAGTATCAAGAATATTCAAGAATGGGTACACGGGCACTCTCTTTAAAAATCATTTTAAATCTCTTTCAAAATAGGTTTTTTTTTGCCAAATCTCCGTTATCCGTTCTAAAGAAACTAATAAATATTAATACTATTATTTTTTCTCGGACGAATAAAAATGTTTTGGCAAAAACATCAATAACCATTTTAAAATGTATTCAGGATGCCGGTACCCGGGTACCAATAGTAAATTATCATTGATTTTTAGTTAATAAGTTCTATAGAAGATATAGATCACAGGACATGTGATTTAGTTGGCAAAGTTAATTTTCGACTTTTTGGTGCTATATTTAGAAAACTATGACAATTATACTACAATCATTGACATTTTATGGGGTCCTCATACAAATTCGTTTCAGATAATGTAATAAACGTTATCGCATTATAAGACCTGAAACAGCATCAGCAGTAAATTAAATTCTCAAAATTTAACTTCTACAATAGCAATGTTAATGCTAAGTTCAACCAGTAGAACCGCATTTTAGCGCGTGCTGTATTCGATCGAAATGGAAACGTTTGTTTATTTATTCATATTTTTATTCAATGGTGGTTTCTTTCTAAACATGTGTGTATAAATTAATATTTTAGTGCATAATTATAAATAAAATTTATAAAATATATTTATTTAAATGTATGCTTAAAGACTTTGAAATTTTTTTAACATCACTTTAATGTGCGCAGGCAAAGCTTAAATTGTTCAAGATTCGAAAAAAATATTTTTAAATTTAGGGGATATTTTACAGTTTTGGAACATAATATTTATGATAACATGGTAAAAAATTGCCAAGAGTTCTAAATATTAACATTCACGTTTTAGCTTAAAGATAACCAATTTAAATTAGAATCTTGATTCGTATACATTTCATAAATATATTTGATAGCTACGTTTGGTTACAGCAAAAACATGTATCGAAGTTACGAACATGGCATGTCTGAAATCCGGCCCTTGGTCGACAAGCGCTAAGTGTTTAACGTTTGGCTGTTTTGTCTTTGAGTTTGATATCGAAAAATCGAATATTAAAATTGAATACGAGCGAGCCACATCACAAGTATCCAATAAACAATTTGTATGACGTTAATTTATTTTGAACAATTACTTTGAGCTGTTACCTAATGTCTTCCTTTCGAACCATTTTGTTGTTTGTACGAAAATAATATGAAACGAAAATTCCTGTAACTCATTTCATTCGTTTAAATAAAATAATTTTCTTTTATTGTTATAATTTTTTGAGGATACAATTTCATACCACAGCGGATAAGAATGTCATGTGCCGAAAATGTAGAAAATTATTTAAATCTCTTGAATACCTTTAAATCGTTGTGGCCATTACACATAGAACACGCCCTAGAAAAGCTAGAAGTACAGAATAAGTTTCTATACAGAAGCGAAATGGCATTACGGTGGATGAACTCGGCCGTTCATCTGTCACACGAGGTTGTAGGAAACAGGCCTTTTGCTTATTGACCGGAGCGCCTGAATTTCTTAAAAAAAAAATTTTCCACTACTAATTTGACGCCAAAACACTTCAGCACTGTCCACTTTTGTGATTGGGTGATTTAAATTATTGTTACACGTCTTCGTTGTTTGTTCGCGAATTACGGGCTTTCAGTATCGTACCATAAGTTAGCGTGTAATCAACTGCATTACGGAGGTAGAATTCGAAGCATCAAATTGAAAAGTAATCAGCCTAATGTTTTCGTATATAGGTTTAATTAACTCAAGATTTTTACAGAGCCTTTTTCTAAATAAACGCCTAAGCCACTTCAATAGTGAACGTTTATATGGCTTACCATAGAGCTACATTTGTGAAGAATTTGGTTGAATTCAACTTGTTAATTCCCGAGATCTCCCGTAAAACCTTAATTTTATCGTTTGGTGATTTCGTACAAAAATACCAAAAAGCTGTTCTGTATACCGTGCTCCTAAAAAGATACAGTTAGCATACAAATTGTCGTTGATTTTGGTTGAATTGTTTAATATAAATGGCAAACATTTCATAATTATTTATATGGCAACGCTTTTTAAAATCAGTGGCTGACCCACTTTAATAATATAAGTTTGAGTGGCCTTTTGTAGACCTAGTGGTGTGCGAAATTTGATGGTAACTAGTTGGATGGTTCCGGAAATATAACATTTGTTCCATTTTCTCTCCTGCACTATCTTACATAAATACTGTTAAAATAGAATCTATGTGCTTATAACTTATGCTTCTAGTGAATACTTTAAAATTAAAAAATTGTATTGAGTTTTGTTGAATTTTTTAGTAGACAACACAACTAATATTAATTATTTGTTAAAACGCCATTAAAAAAGCCTTCCCCACTTAAAACATGTAAATTTATATGCCCTAATGCAGAACTACTTGTATGTAAAATTTGGTGGGAAAAGGTTAATTGGTCCCTCGGATATTGTAGAAAACTTCAATTTTGTCACGTGTCGATCTTCATAAATGGCGAACAAAAAGGAAAGGTTAATTCTACTCAGGTTAAGAACCAAACTAGTTTATTTTTGGAGAGTTTGGGATAGGGAAAATTTCCGTCGCTAGGTGCGCAGTGTTCCAAAGAAGTAACGTTCAATTATGATTTTAACATACGTGAAGAATGAAAGAAAAAGCTTTAACTTAATTACGAAGTTAGTTTATTTTTCATTTATGTTTATTGCAATTTCCGGTTTTTTGCGTAGAAAATAGAAAAAATCTGGTACCCATGCGACAAAAGCGCTTACATAGAGGCGAAAATTTTTGGTTGCCAAACGTTTAACATTCATCTTCCCAACCTGAATAGAAGTAACCTTTAAAAGTTTATGTATTAGAATATTTGATAATTTTTGTTATAAAACCAGCATATAAAGCTTTGTTTAAATTGATTGGGACCTGTGTCATACGAACATAGTATATGTAATGGTCATTATTTAAAAAAAAATGGCTTACCCCTTAAATAAAATAAATTTTGGCGGACTACAAAAGTATACCTTGTCGCATGAATTTGGTGGGAATTACATAACTGTTTTCTGAGATAGGGCATAAAAACTAAAATTTTTATGTGGTTTTATCTTTTAAAATGGCTGAAAAATGAGATTATTTAGGAGTTTACTTGATGCCTGCATATATAGGTCTACTGTGAGAATACGATGTTTAGTCAAATTAGTTACATTGTTTCGTAAACATTGCATACTAAGATGAAATGCTTGTATGACCGCATTTTCGGAAATAAAAGTCTGACAAAATCAAAACATACACATTTACTGGTCTACCGTAGTACTACATTTTTTTCCAAATTTGGAAGGAATCGGGAAATTGTTTGCCGAGGTATGACATTAAAATTTTATTTATTTGTGTGGATCTATCTTCCAAAATATCAATAAACAACAACGTCCATCCCTAAATTCAATGCTTAAATTAAGTACTGCCAAATTACAAATATAAATTTGTATCGGTTTAACGGTTCCCGAGATATAACCTTTTTACATAAATTTTAAAATTGCTACAATATTGGAAAAAAAGCGTGGACGAAAACTATAATAGTCCGATGTACTTATAAAGTACTACACGGGTACCAAGTTTGGGGAAATTTGGTTTAAACATTGAACGATTTTATGAGACATACACAAATGCACACAGAAACAAAAACTCTCACACACACGAGGGCAGTCGTTACGTCACCTTCGCTTCTTGTGACCCATATGAAAATAAATTACAAAGACATTTCCCCCTCAAGAAGCAAGTTTCTATAGTTACTTACAAAAATAGTGTACAATATTCGTTCCCGGGTCAGCAAGTTCTTATACAGACACACAGTAGTAGCAATTTTTTAACGAATGCTAATCTGCAAACATCTACGAATGTGAATGTGCCAAAACCGTAAAACTGCAAACACACATGCACAAAATTTATGTTAAATTAAACCAACAACAGCAGACCCCGTTTGCAGCGTTTCCCAGTTTCTCACGCCGAATAAACAGATCCTCGCGTTATCGTTATTTTTACCCGGCCATAGAAATTAACAGCTTCGAGATATCGACGCTTAATCCAAGGGTGCAACATCCCAGGAAATAATTAATAAATTATTCCTGCCAATGATGCCATGCACAATGACATACATTACTTAGAATATTTGCGAAAGGGTGATCGGTTCTCCACCACATTAACATATGGATGTCTGAACGCCTCGGCTTTGTTGGACGAAGGGTGGTAACCATAATTGGGAGTGTGAGGCCTTTTTTACTTCGGTATTTTAATGTTTGTATCTACATTTCGGGTTTATATTCTGCATTGGAACAATAGCTTTAACGATGCTTCTTTTTTATCGTTCCCTGAATCACTTTATCCCTGGCGAAGGAATTATTATTGGAGTTTCGTACTATACCTTGTGTACTTGTAGTATGCATTGATGCATTTTCAGCCAGTAGTTTTATGACGAGGTACGTAAAACTACTTTTAATTTAATAAGCATATAAATGCTTTTTATCACCTGATGAGGGAATGTGCCTGAGTATAATAGCTACGGAAGAAATTTAACGACACCAATTTAGGCCAGTTCAACATTATATCTTCGGGATTATAAACCGTAATTGCAATGAATATTTATTTTTATATATCCATTCCTTTCGCAAATATTCTAAGTAATTGTTGTTGCCATGCACGGTATGATTTGCATGAGTATTTCATTGATTATCTTCTGGGATTTTGAACCCCTTGTTTTACAAGTCGGTATATCGAAGCTGTTATTTTGCACAACATGGTGCTGCATGAAAATGAGCAGTGATCACAAGCATTGTGCTGCTGGTGGTGTGCTGGACGTATGATGAAACAGAATATCATGTACCGATCCCTATCTTAGTATCCTCCCCTTCCCCTGTGTGTGAGAGAGTGATAGCTTACTGGTTCAGAGAGCTGGTGGGGCCTTCCTCCAGCAACCGAAATAACAGCGAGTGATGCATGTTCTGAAGACAGCAGATTTTGTGAAATTTTTTTCTGGAACTTGAGAGGAAATACAACTGTAGGAGAAAGGCAGGCACACACAAGAAGCTCGTCGATCAGCGACAACGTCCACCATGTTCATCACGTATGGAGTTCTGGAGTGGTCTATTGAGAATCCAACCTGGGTCACTGGGGTAAGGGGCGAGAAGTCTGCTCACTGCACAAATGGAAGGATCTATGATTAACAGATAACGAGGCTAGAAACCGTGACTCTGAGTGGCGTTATATATGGGTACTGCTGGGCTGATAAATCGAATAAAAGTTGAATTCAGGCGTACTTAATTTAATTTCAGGTCCATCTGTTTTGTTGGTTCAATGTCATTTCCTGTGAAGCAGCTCATTCAACGCTCATGGGAAATGGGCAGAAGGGTCAAGGCGTGTTGGAAGTCCGGCTGATTTGGAGTTCTCAGGCACGGCGTTTATCTGGTCGTTCGTTTGTGATTAAAATAGTAGCCATATGATTTTCCCAATAGCTTTGGCTGTTGCACATGGAGCGAATATGTGCCATTTACGTCCTGACAATATTTATGACGGTGTCGTGCCCTGTCACTCTATCATCGAATTCCGCTACTGGATCATTGGTTACCTATACACGCACACGTAATAAAGTGACGATGGGACCTGCACGCACCTATTCCCACTCGTATGGACATAGGCAGCTGCTCGTTGTCAATTCCAGCCTGTAAATGAGCCCAACAACAGTTATTCCTGCTACAAACGAAGATGTAGTGTTTTTTTATTTTCCAGCAAGCTCATGTACTCTCAAAATGGATTGAAGGGAAGCGACTTCACTCGCTTTGGTGTTTCGTGACGACATATTCGGGGACGACCTGTCGTAATACGGGATAGTAAAGGCCTACGGTTACGGTCTCCTTTGTATGAAACTTTTGCTTTTTTTTGCAACTATGTTAATCGAGAGTGTGAGTAACAAACGTAAATGCTGAACTTCACAAGCATATTCATGTGCAAACTGTTGTTACCTGACACTGCGCAGGCTCATATTTGCGAAAACGGCGTAGAAGCACGTACAAATTCACATTTCTCGATAAGTAAGTTGGCTCTTTGACAAGGATGCTTTCTAACATAAAATTTTTCTTTTTGATATTATATTCCTTTCAGTTAGGTGTTACTCTATTTAAAATAAAACACACTCATAATTTTTTGTGACATAGGATCACATAACTTTTTTTTAAAGCGTTATTTTTTGGTTGTAGCTATTTACTTACCGTGACATTTAAACATTTACATTTATCTCCCTATATTGTGGACTCTTTTGTATGTTTTGCAATCAATAATTGAAACAAGAATATTTATTAAAAGAAGTGTATATATATATATATATATATATATATATATACTTTTCTTCAATACAGAATATGACACCTGAAGGCTACTAAAAATACATATAATTTCTGACCACATCATGTTTTTTGTTAGTATCTTTCTCATATGTATTGCCTTTTTCTCAAACACATGCATATGAATAGGTTTCTAGACGCTATATGTCGCCTTTATGCTTGCACTTTGCACAAACCAAAAAATGTTTCGACCACAACTAATATGCCCTGTACTGCCCGTAGATTGTTCAAAACCACCATTCTTCCGCATCCAGGCCGGGCAAGCTGGCATTCACCTCGCAGTGCAGGTTGTGGCATGTTGTCCTCTCAGCGAACAGAAACACATCGGTTTATTCTTCCGGTAGGAGTCTGTGCGTCTCGCAGTCGCATTCTTCGCTGAACCGAAGCAACATTTATTTTCGTCGTATTTCGTAGTCCCTACGATGGACGCCTTTTTTAATTATGAAAATTTCGCCCTCGTTCACCACCAACAGTTGATAGGCTCTGCATGGTAGTACTACATCCGGTCTCATGTTGTACACTGCGCAGTTTTGGCTGTCGTTACCTTATTATGTAAATAAAATGAACTTCTGACTTTTCATCGGCATTCATGATGCTCGGTTGGAAGCATATTCCAGGACATGGTGCAGGCGAGCAAGACTCACACTATGACAAGCTTCTACGTTTTTCGCGACGTCCTCGTACCATGAGTCGCCCAGCCAGTACTCAACTCGCTTGAGTAGATGGTGTTGGGATAACACTTGAGCGTACCTGGCTCGAAGGAGCAGGTGTACATCACCTCGTGCAGCGTACATCGTGGGGGTGGTGCGATGGGAGTAGACGTGGCAGCTGTGAACCAGCTGCTGCTAGTGCCGATGTTGGTCTGCATGGTGCCCTCGGGTGCTGCAAGACCATCGTCAGGATGTGTTTCGCAGCTATTTTGCTTATGACTTTTTCTTAATTACAACATGCCAAGCATTGAAGGGGTTTCGTGTTTCTGACCTATGTACGCCTACCAGTATCTTAGACACAGTGTTTTCCATCTCCCGGGTCGGTGGAGAAAAAAAAAGGGGGGTCCGAACACGAGTAGTTAGTAAGATGGAGACTATTTTCATCGCTCGAGGAAGGAAGGAACGTGCGAGCTGAAATTTGATAAGTACATCAGTGATATTGTTTTTACTGATATAGATATGTAGGCCATGTATATCCGTAATCCAACAGATCGGTGAGAGAAAAAAATGTTTCCTGTAAATTGAAGGTACATCAGTAGGAAAGAAATGTTTGTAAAACGACGGCGGCATCGCCACTTTCTTCCATGTAAACAATCGTAAATCAACGTAATATCAACGCAAGTTTAGGAGCGGCCCTGCCTCTCCTGATACACGACTAGGATTTAGCTTTGCTTTACCGCGGCACACACACTGAGTTCTGTGGTCGGCCAGGAAACTGGTCATCTCGAGCCTAGCCCCTAGTGGGTCAGCGGCCACAGTTCACTGCACCGTTTAAATGCTACACACAGGCCAGGAATTTCCGGACATCCTTCCCTTCTCCAACACCTTTCCCCCTCGGGGCTGGAGCTGGCTGGGGACGCGATGAACGCTGCTGGCCGACCTTTTTTCCTACCCGGAAATAAAACATTAGTATTTCCAGATAGCGCAGTATTTAACAAGTCCCAAACTGCAAATTTTTGCGCATAACAGAATCTCAACCCAAGTGTGCACGCATGAGACCATATCCACCGCACGTGGCACAAGCGAGAAATGCGGCTGCATCAGTAAGTCTACCTCCTCCTTTGCAAAACCTCCTCAATGCCACGATGGCAACTGAAACAAACACGGTAAGCACCATGGAAACTGAAACCCCAGGTACTGAGGAACAGTGCAGGGAAGCAACCCCGAGATGACCAAGAGAAAGCCAAGGCGACACCAAGCGCTTCCGCATGACGCTGTCAGTGGTGCCTGAACCAGTACCGGTTGAAAACCGGTTCAGTTTACTGCGGGAAATCCCATATGGGGTTTCCCTACAAACATCTGGCCCCTCAGGCACGCCTCCTAGCCCAAGCCGCAGGTCGGAGCACAAAACACCCAGAAAAAAACATAAGTACCGGATAGTAGTTCCGAACATAAATAACTATCGATCTGTTGTGCAGCTGATAGGCAATATTTACAAAATCGGCTACATAATTTCCATTGCTCGTGGCGGACAAAATATCCACGTCATAACGTCCGACCACTCACTGCACCAACAAGCAAAACTGGCTATGAAAAATCTCCCAATCAACTTCTNCACGATGGCAACTGAAACAAACACGGTAAGCACCATGGAAACTGAAACCCCAGGTACTGAGGAACAGTACAGGGTAGCAACCCCGAGACGCCCCCGCATGACGCCGTCAGTGGCAACTGAACGAGTACCGGTTGAAAACCGGTTCAGTTCACTGCGGGAAATCCGATATGGGGTTTCCCCACAAACACCTGGCCCCTCAGGCACGCCTCCTAGCCCAAGCCGCAGGTTGGAGCACAAAACACCCAGAAAAAACATAAGTACCGGATAGTAGTTCCGGACATAAATAACTATCGATCTGTTGTGCGGCTGATAGGCAATATTTCCAAAATCGGCTACATAATTTCCATTCCTCGTGGCGGACAAAAAATCCACGTCATAACGTCCGACCACTCACTGCACCAACAAGCAAAACTGGCTATGAAAAATCTCCCAATCAACTTCCTCACCTTATGTGAAAAGTGGGAGCAGATTCAAAAAGTGGTATTTGACCTGCCGTCAACCACGAACGCAGTAGAAATCCAGTCTGAGCTGACCGACCGCGGTTTCGACGTTAAAAGCGTCACGCAGTTCTGTAAAGCCATTCCTGACCCAGCCGACCCCGAAAACCCGTCCGAACAAAAGTTGCAGCAGCAAAATTTTTTCTGCACTATGGCCACACCCAATACAAATCTCCCACCCCTAGTTTCAGTAACTCGGTTGAACCTTACCATGGTGCACCCCCGACTCTACCGTAAACGGCCACAGGACATCGCAAGTTGCAGTAATTATATGGCAATAGGCCACACGCATAACTACTGCAGTTTGCAGTCAGTTTGCCCGCAATGTGCCGGGCCACATAATGTGGGCATCTGTCCTAACTTAAATAACATACCGGTTCGTTGCAATTGCCGCGGCCCGCATCAGTTCACCTCAAAACTCTGCCCCAAATTTTTTGAGGAGGTACAGAGACGCCAAAATCAGGCAGAAAACGTCAAAGCACGAATGCTAAGCAAACCGAAGCCAATTCCAGCCTCCACCATTGGCGGGATCTCTCGACCAATCACGGAGCTCTCAACTTGCAAATCTAAAAATTGCCTGTTCTTACTCGCTTTTCACGCGATATTTATTAAACTACGTACTTCTTCGCAGTATTACTTACCAAAAAGATTAAAATTACTGTTTTACACTTAAAAATCACATGCCCTCAGCGTTTTTTACGCGAAATATAACCATTTTAACGAATATTTAACAACCTTCACTGTCGCTCGTCAGAGTAACTCACACTCACTAGCAAAAAAGGTAATATAAAATCCAATACATGTAATAAACAACATATTTAATGTAAATTTAAAACCAAATCTTAGATTACTTGATTATTATAGTCAAAAAAACTTCCTGTTACATTTTTAATTATCAGTTACCTTCAGTAACTGGCATGGGGAATATTTTAAGAAACTTAATTTAAAACTTCCTTCCTGGACCTCGCCCTCACGACGTCACGCGATTTAAACGACAACTTCTTGCATTTAGAATCTACATGACCAATTTAAATACAATTATGTCCACCACCGAGTCCACTCGTGGGCTTGTTGGTGGTTATTTAAAAGTCCTGTATTATTCAAAATTACTATTTTAATAAGAAACCAGGTGGAAGTTTGCTACTCCCGCCTTTCAAACATCACCCTCTCAGGCAGAAGTGGTTGGAGAAAAAAAAAATTTAAAATCTATACTATTTCTATTTGGTAAGCCATGCCGAATTAAACACTGACTTAATTTATATTTAGAATTAAAGTAAAACTTAGAATTTAAGGTTATTTAGTTCAAAAGCAAAAAGAAAAAAATTCAGAGGCCATGGTTTTAAAGTTACTGTGTAAGGGATATTTTAAATGAACTTTCTATTCTTTTTATTATCTTAAAATTAGGGAGTGTGTGGAAACTTTATTTTTAATTTTTGGGATTATCTATATTTCTATTGGGGAAAAAGGGGAGTACCCCCTGTAAAAAACCCCAATGCACGGTTAGTATGTTAAATGATTATGTGCTGTTGAGAGCGCACATTGTGTACATTATGATTACGAATCTTTGAGCATCTGTTGTTGTGGTTTTGATTCTTTCATTTGCGGATTTTATGTGTGGTTATAGTGGGTGTAGGTAGTTCAGGAACGTTTGGAGTTCGTTGAGGGCTTGCATTAGTTCTGCGGCTGTGTCTTGAGTTGCTGGTGTAAAGTTGGTTTGTTGAGTTGCTGGCGCGTTCAGGGAGTTGAAGATTTGCCTGAGGGTGAGGAGGTGTTGTGGCATTGGTGCTTGTTGTCTGCGAGGCTTTGATGGCTTGGGAGCTGCTATCTTGATTTGTTGTGGGCAGTGTGTGATTCGGGATTCTGTGGTGCTTGGAGCTGTGGGTGTTGCTGGGTGAGGTGGAAAGTTGGTGGTTGATATGACTGGTTGTGCTGGAGTTGCGGTCCATGAAGTTATTTGTGCTCTGCGCTTTTTTAGTTGCTCTTCCTTTTCCAGGCGCTTTGGGCAGTCTTTGGTGCCAGACATGTGGTCGCCGCCAAAGTTTGGGCACTTTTTGGTGTCTTCTAGTGTGAGAGAGCATGCATACAAAATGTTGTCGAAATTGGTGGAAGTGTGTGGTAGTTATACCAAATAAACGTAATATATTTGTTTGGCTGCGATTTGAAAAATGTGCCTCATGAATGTGAATTGCATAAGTTTACATGGCCTAACATGATATTACTTACGTGCCAAAATTGATGAGAATTAATTGAGTAGTTGTTTTTTAATGATTTCTGAAATTGTTGTTAAAATATTTGAAATGCACATTGTCATAAAAAAATTCGTTTCTAATTTCATAATTCATTTTATTGGAAATCCAACGGTTTTTATATTTTTAGTACAATATGCTGAACATTTTTACATAAGTGTATTTGTCTTATCGCTCTTTTTAGAATAATTTATTATATAGAAAAATCCAACGATTTTTATGTGCGAGTTAACTTAAATGAAAATGTTTTTTGTATTTCTCGCATCATCCGTACGAACATACATTTTATAGTGTTTTGTTTTTTAGATGAAGTTACAACTGTCCATTTATAGTAACTTCGGTGTTTTTTTCCGTAGGAGCGAACTTTGCCACTGCATCATCGAAACAATTGGCGGATCAAATTGCTACTCATAAGAAGAACAGCAAGACAATCCCCCGTCTCACGAAAGACGATAAACTATTAGAATTCTCCGCACCACCAATAAAATATACATAACCCTATCTAGAATATTACTGGGTCATAACAAAATAAAATAGGTGGAAATGGCAGCAAGACATTATACTAACTTCATTCCTGGTATGAAGTTGTAAGTATTTCAGTACATGCCATTGAACTCTCTGATAGAACAGCTGTGGTGAAGGGATACATTGTGGCCGCACTACTCTTTGAGAACCGTCAAAACTTAATGAAGCTGTACGAAGCGAAGTGTTTCTAACTGTTACCCACGGTTGGCTGACGTTCGTAGCAGATGACGGTGACTATTTTGAGAGACAATGTGTATCTGTGTAAGCGTACGCCATATAACTTGTATACTAACAGTCAGAGTGCCAGTCCACCAACTTATTCACCGTACAACGTAGTTATTACAATTCACGCTCTGTTTTATTACAATACATTTTTTAACTATTACAAATTTTTACATTTCGCTACACGCCGTTGAGTTTTGAATTTAAATCATATTTACAATCCAAAGTTACGCTTCTAAAATTTCTTGAGAAACAAGAAGTGCACAAGCATTTTTCCGTATAAAATGAACGCTCAGTTACCACCCTAAAAATTATGGTGCATTCAATACGTACCTTTATAGGAAGTCGTATCACTTTGAAATTTACATTGGCTGCTTTAAAATTGTTATATTCATACAGAAACGTTACAGCGAAAACTTAAAAATATCTGTAAGAACTGTTTGCACTGAAAAAGTCTTACTTAGTGAAAATATGAAGGTTCTGTTTTTTCTGCCCTGAATTGATCATCCTGTTAATTCGACTTTCACAGTTTTGTTCTTCCCACACTTATTATATCTTGTTTAGTGTGAATCTGATCAAAGTTAAAAAATGTTAATCTAATATAGAACAGACTGACATAGTCAACACGGGTAATATTATGAGCCTGATTTCTTCTTCATTCCAAACTGAAGTAAGGGAAAGATAAAAAACATAAGTGCTCGTCTTGTGCAGAACTAAATTTATATTGTAGCAATAATTCAAACAACATTCAGCAAGTGAAATTTAGGTGATCTCACATGAACCTCCTCAATACAGTCTCTTTTGCGCTGAATATATATTAGAGCTTGTTATCATTGATATCAATATGGAAGTCAAAATAGATTTTGTCTTGACTGTTTATTCATGGTTAATATTTCAACAACTTCAATTAAACCGCAAGTGAAAATCTTTAAAAATAGAGGTGCTTCCGTGATGCAATTTATAAATGTGTAATTTTAAACAACTATATTGTGTGATAATGAAAAATTTGGTTGCTTTGGTTGTAAGATGCAAATATTTTTGTGATAGTACTGATTTATTTTAAATGCCATTACAACCAATTTATTCACAGCTTCTATTGCAAGGAAGGGTATATTACTTGCCAATTGATTTAATATTAAATACATGGATGTCACATATGCGTAATAGAGATTTTATTTCAATAGCAGAAAAATCGAAAGTGAAAATTTGTTAGGTCAGAATTCTGCTAGCACTGAAGTATTTTATTACATACGCATCTTGCAGCATAGAAGCTAGCGCTTTTTGAAATCATGCATTGATATATCGCACGATTTACGATAATTTTTATAAAAAGAAATTAATTAAGTGCCTAACAAAAATACATTTGGTAGGACATGTTAATTATGTTTTTAAAAATCTACTGTGCATTTTACTTCAGACAGTCCACGCCGTCAGGCTGGATGCAATATTTAATGAGATGATCCCGTGACCTTAACACGGCACACTGCAGAGCTGTTAAACTTCTGAAGTTCATCAATTTGGGGTTGATGGGGCATTTTTCAACAAGTCGTTTTACACAGTCTGCTGTGACCAAGAGTCTACAGAAACCAATATAAAAATGAAGTGCCGAATATACTTCTGCATCAGTGTCTGTGATATTTGTACACTTCCTTTGCAAATACTCACATATATCCTTTTAAGAAAAGAGCAAGGCTCACATAAATAAAGTACGGCCAGCATTAGCACGGATGTCAAGGGAAAGTTTGTAACAACGGACTAATTCTTTTATCTGCTCAACATTGAGAGAAGTGATCATCACATGTAATATACACGTTCCATTTCTAGTTTTCAATAAAGGATTGATTTCACACTTATCTACAAAGTATCTTGTTATACTAAGGTTCCCATTCGCACATGCTGTAATAGCTGGTAAACAACCATAATCGCATTATTTTGTGTTCAGCCCGCATACCTCAACCAAGCAGTTGACTACGCGAATATCATCAGCGTTAATAACACCAGCGCCAAGACATAAGGCCGACTGTCCAAACTAAGTTCTCCTTTACGGATCACTGCTGTGTTTGTCTCCGAGATATCAGTGTGTTTCCCAGCGTCCACCGCTAGTAGCTGCAAGAAGTTGCTCGTAGTGTGCGTTGTTTTCAATGTCAACGATAATCTTTCATTTATTCACAAGGTACTTTACCATCTCTATGTGGCCCCTTAAAACATGCCCAGTGCAATGCAGAATCGTCATTGTGGTCCGTGAGCTCCGGTCTCACGTGGCATTTAATGTGTAAGAATTTCAGTGTCTAGTATTGACCATGAGCTGCTGCAATTATTATCGCAGTATCTACCATCTCGTCGATTCTGTCGTTAACATCGACACCGTTGTTCAGGAGGAAGGACATCAACCTTCTTTTTCCGAATCTACAGCATGGGCAAGTCCGGCCAGGGCATCTTGTTTCTGAGTCTCTACCCTTTCAACTAACTTACTCATATCTGACATCGTTATTTTTTTTACTTTAATCATCATAGCTACAATGATCCAAGGTGTTATTCGTATGTAATTATACTTTAATGAACTCAATTTAAGGATGTCATCTTCGATGTCTTGTTTTGCTCCAAGACGTAAAAACTCACCTATCACTTTCTTTTTTCGNTATCACTTTCTTTTTTCTCTGACAAAAAGAGCAGCAGACAATTTTTAATGATTTTGTTTCACATCGATAAAGCTAAATGCAAGGTTGTTCTACCAGCTTTATCTTTTGCAATGATTTCCAACAGTGTATCAATAGTCTGTCATTTTGGGAGAGATTATGAGTTCCAAATATTTCGCAAAATAGTTTTGTGTAGGATCATCTCTTTCGATACCATCAGGTTGAAAAGATAAAAGACGAATGAAAACCGCGGATCGAAAAACATACACTGTATTATAATTTTGGTGGCATTTTGATAAGAGCCATGTCAGTTTGCCACGATCCATAATGCTAAGAAATATTCTTCATACATTTTATGTTCAAACTGAGGTATTCCATCGCGTACAGTGTTAATCACAGCGGTCACACTTGAACCATATTTAACTGCATCTATGAAATCTTTAAATAATAGTTTTACTTCCCCTTTATTAAAGCACTCTCTGTCTCTTATTATCCCAAGTGATAATATGTGTTACACTGCAGACCACCGATTATATTCCATGAACTGTTTAAATTGTTTCTTCTTTTCAAATATTTCACACACATGCTTGTTTTCTGTAACCGAATTATAGTACTTCTCGAAATAAATGTCAAACCTTACTTCAGTAATAGCTTCTAAAATAGAAGTACGGATAAAAAAATGTCTTGCTAGTTTTTTTACCAACAAGTATGCCTCTTACTGGTGTATCAATTCTGGCTGCTTCCGCTATCACTTACAATGGAGTGGATATCCCAGTAGTTGGTAACCGCTAGTACCATCGTCATTTTCAGTCGACTAAGTGTGCCGTGTTCTTCATCTCATATACATTGACTGAATAATTACTCACTTTCAGAAATTTACAGTGGCTGTAACACAAAACGATTTTGTTTTTCTCTCAAGTNTATTGACTGAATAATTACTCACTTTCAGAAATTTACAGTGGCTGTAACACAAAACGATTTTGTTTTTCTCTCAAGTGTTGAAGTCATGTGGCTTCGTAAAGTGATCCACAACTTTGACAGCCTTAATTTCACAAAAAGGCTTTATTAAATGAATACATTTTACATTCATTTTCTGGGCACACTTTACCAAACCCATCAACCAGCAGACCATGTGTATCTCAGAATATAGTTGAAAAAATTAATTAATGAGCTTTGGCATGATCCTTTAAACGACATTGAATTTCTAATAATTAGGTCACGTGCTTTTTCTGGCGTTATTTTCAGATCAAAGCTTATTAAAGTCACTATCACATTCACTGAGGTCTATCAGAATGATGCACGTTTCAGGTTTTCCTTTCTTTGAGTTTAATGCTATTTGACTTACCAGAGAACTCTTCCTCATTCCTAAATACCCAGGAAACACAACAATTCTGTCCGGAGTATCCCATACGTTGATGACTGAGATATAGACTTTCTGTGCAAAAATATTCAAATTACCTTTAGATTTTTTCCACTTTAACTTTCCATCACATACCTTAAGCCAATGAACATTTTTATATATGTGCGCAATTTTGAAAACGGTTTGGAACTTTAAATTATCTGAAAGAATATTATACTATAAATGATAGTTGTGCTACTTTTACCACAGTTTTGAGACTGGTACTTATTTATTTGTTATAATCAAATTGCTTCGTTTAGTTGCCAGAAAAAATTTCTTATAACAAGATGACCAGCTGTACTGTCAATAGTTGTGCCATCGGAATACTAGTTTGTCATGTAATCGAAACGAAATGTTTGTTCAGAAGTCGGAAAATATTTCAAATCAGATGGAGGGGTAATATTTTCATTGGCGCTGCTACTTTCTACCATATTTTTAGATAAACGTTTGGATGTGGTCGTCAGTCAGGCCACGTACTGCCAATACATCGCGTGAGCTGCATCGCAATACAATTTTCTTAAAGAAAATATTGCATATTAATACACGGTTAATGTAAAATAGTTATTTTCTCTCTTGTAAAAATCCCAGTTTAAAGACTTTGTCAATGTAAGTTAGAAGTGATAATAAATGAGCATCGATTATACATTTGGAGTTTTCCCCCAGAATTGAGCAAAGTCTGACATTTTATCCATGGAAGTTGACTGTACTTTGTGAAAATNACATTTGGAGTTTTCCCCCAGAATTGAGCAAAGTCTGACATTTTATCCATGGAAGTTGACTGTACTTTGTGAAAATTATTTCTGACACTCTTTGGTTAAACAATTTATCTCACAAGTTAATTCCTGATATGCACAAAATGATTCGTCATCGTGTGAAAAGAGTAGTTTCCCTAATTCTCCTTGTTTTATACAAGAAAACACATGCTCCTTTTTTTAATCCCAAGTGATTCTTTAACTAGGGCAGAAATTTCCTTAATACTCTCTGAAGTATTGCCATTCCCGTTTCAAATTTTATTATGGAAATTGGGGACAACTTGCTTAGCCAGATACGCAAAACTTTATCATAAGAGGTTTCCATATCGTCCAAGGACACTAGAAAATGTTATAATGAAGTTTCTGTAATGGACTGTGCCAGTTTATTACAAGACGGGCCACATATATCTACGCCCACATGGGAGTTTATTTTTTAAACACTTTCGTTTGAAAGATAACCTTTTATGTGACATTTTTTTGATTTACACTCCAGTTTAGGTCATTCCGCATTAAACTCGTTTAAGATATCCAAACCATCCTCGAACAGGATCTCACCCAGTTTCATATGACTGTTTTCTATACGGTTCTTCCACCAGTAATGAATTTATTACACTAACTAGGTACTAACGTTATTTACGCCATATTCAAAAATACTGTATGACGTCATAATTTTATATTTTATTTGTTTCTGCAAGTTTTCTTCTCTTGTCTGGTCGCTGTATATGTAGAACTGATCAAAGAACTCCNTTTATATTTTATTTGTTTCTGCAAGTTTTCTTCTCTTGTCTGGTCGCTGTATATGTAGAACTGATCAAAGAACTCCTTAACAACTTTAACATTAACATCCCATGCATAATTTTTCTTGAATTGCTGTGTAAAAGCTTCATTACGAGCAAAATTAAATTCTTTCCCGTCCATATCCAGGACACTGTCGCGTGTTGTATACAAGTCCTCGTCAGTAAACAATCTTCCGGAAACTTCAGCGGCAGCATTGCTAAACACGAAAAAATCGATGTCTCTGAACTGTAAGTAACTGTTGAGGGCCGCGTTGCTGCCGAAGCTGTCTCTGAGATCGCGGAAGGACTTGCGGTACCTCAGCAGGCTGAACTTATTTTTCTTCCGGTCGTCGGCAAGCAGCTGCGCCTTCGAGATGGAGCGGCTCTCCTTGTGCCTCAGCTGCAGCAGCATCGGCCTGGGTCCGTAGTCTGCCGCGTAGGCGAGCCTCACGTCGTCGAACTTGCCGGCCTCCTCGACGTTGGTCCCCAGGCGGAAGCCCCAGTTCCTGACGGTGGCCCGCAGGTACATCAGTGCAGACACCTTCACCTCGCACATGGCGCCCGAAGTGCTGCACTGGCCGCCGTTCCGCGTGTACGCCGAGCACCTAACTTCCCCCAGCTCCTGAAACAATAAACGGTGAGCTGGTTCTACCAAGAATACGTACGACATCTGCAAAGCCAGGCACCTTCACCACAAGAGACAAAGTTTGCCTCCAGGCATTGCAGGAAACATCCAAAAATGTAATGTCTGCCTCCAGTCATTGCAGAGCACAAAGTAGTAGCGTCAGTATCCAGCCATTTCACAGGACATAAAGAAAAAGGTAACGATGTAAACTAACCCGAAACATTGACTCTAATGAATACGTTATAAGGAACAAAGTCATTACAGAATTTGGTCGCATTTTTGGAGCCAGCCTCCTCGTCCACCACAAGGTAGCTCTGTAACCGCACCTGATTGCCCGCAGCGACATCATGTAGTAAGCCAGGTAACTTGTGGTAACCATTCCTTCTCTCTCCAACAGACACATACGTGCCACTTAGGTGTGACAAGGGCATCGGAGAAGCCCTCTGCTGTACTGATATTTTTCTTTCCGTGTCAAATAAGCATTATGATTAACGCATCAGATTGTTACACTAGATATCGCCGGCTTGAATACCGCGCAGTTATGTAATAATTTTCCTCTCTTAACGGTGTTATTTGTAGTGGAGGTCGCTAAGGTGATAATTTTAGGCAAGGAGGTTCCAGGTAATTATCGCGAGTAACCCACGAATGTACTATGTTAAGGTTCAAGTTTATATCAGCTTAGCTGGTAATTTGATTCCCGGTTACCCCTAAGGCNTGCTGTACTGATATTTTTCTTTCCGTGTCAAATAAGCATTATGATTAACGCATCAGATTGTTACACTAGATATCGCTGGCTTGAATACCGCGCAGTTATGTAATAATTTTCCTCTCTTAACGGTGTTATTTGTAGTGGAGGTCGCTAAGGTGATAATTTTAGGCAAGGAGGTTCCAGGTAATTATCGCGAGTAATNGGTCGCTAAGGTGATAATTTTAGGCAAGGAGGTTCCAGGTAATTATCGCGAGTAACCCACGAATGTACTATGTTAAGGTTCAAGTTTATATCAGCTTAGCTGGTAATTTGATTCCCGGTTACCCCTAAGGCATAAAAGTTCATTAATCCGTTATTAAGCCAGTAAAGTGGGCAAGAGATTCAGCGATGCTAAACAGCTAAGGCCTTCAGCGCCAATTAGTGTGAAGTGAGGTGAAGATGGATCAGCGACGGAATGCGACGGTGAGGGAAACGGCAGTTCCCCCGAGAAAATTCATCGGCAGAAGACAATGGTCTACAAGTGTCTTAAACGCGAAAGTTCCGATTTAACCTCGCCTATAATCGCGTCCGATTTGCCTTCGAGTGAGGAGAGTGGACAGACCGCTACATCATCGTGGTCTCTAGCAAAATAAGAACATTCACTCTTAATACTCTTGACCCATTTAGCATACGCACGCAGCGCAAGTATAGTTTGGTGATAAAATATAGAATCTTGCAACTTCAAGACGCTCTTAGTATACTTATATTTCAGCCAAGATTTAACTTGGTAAGAATCCTGGCAAGGTTTTCATCCTTATTCTGCTGGCTTTCGAAGCGCTTGTTTCTCTTATCTTCGTCTAATGAAGTGATGTCCTCTTTTTTAATGGAGTCCATCTGTAAAATTATTTATAGTTTTTACTACACTTGAGTAATAAACAGCTCCTTTGCAATACTTTAGAAATAGCTTTTTTTTTTTAATTAAAGCACTGCAATAAAATTACGGTAATGCCAATCACTTAACAAAAACTGTCACTAACGCCATTATAAAATTTTTTCCATACAGTAGTGCATGTAAAGAGGCTTAATACATGCTGATTGATTTCAGTCTTGTTTTCCAATTTTGAGGTTTTCTTTATTTTCCTAACATATAATTTAGTTAATATTCAGATGAGGGATCTAATCTCATCTCGGAACATAGGCAATTGTTTAAAGGCATACATGAGTTAGCTATTACAAACGCAGACTTACGTTTTCACTTCTCTAATTTTCTTTCATACACCACCTAGCCACTAAGTTTTCAAAACATGAAACTGTTAATGGTGGCAATTTTATCAATATCAATAATTCTCTATGGCCTTCAAAATAAATTTTATTTGTAGGAGAGTTATCAGGGCATAGGTAGCCGATTGCATTATTTCAACAGGCTGCCCAAATGTTTACGGAAACTAAGGCCACAAAATTCCCATTCATTATATAACCCATAATTTTAATCGATTTATTACGGGGATTTCGTGAATAATTAAAATACGACAGTAAGTATTGCTATCAGTAACACTCTCAAGATGAAACACTACACTGGTTCACGCTCTTGATATTAGCAAATGCTAATTACGCCTCCACACAGAGGCTAAAAATATTATAATGCTGTAAAACGTATTGCAGTAGATATTAGGTATACAGGTTGTTCGGAAATTAAACGCCCAAACTGCGGGATGTGATTCCTTGTGAAAAACAAAGTAAAAAATATAAAGGAAACCATACAAAGAGGTGACAAAAGTCATGGGATAGCAATAATAAAATATAGAGATGGCAGTAGTATCGCGTACAAAATGTATAAATAGGCAGTGCATTGCTTGGGCCTTCATTTGTAGTCTGACGTGATTATGGCCGCACGACGGGAATTAACAGACTTTGAACGCGGAATGGTAGTTGGAGCTACACGCATGGAACATTCCATTTCGGAAATGGTTAGGGTATTCAACATTCCGAGATCCACAGTGTCAAGAGTGTGCCGACAATACCTAATTTCAGGCATAACCTCCCACCATGGACAACGCAGTGGCCGACCGCCTGCACTTAATGACCGAGACCAACGACGTGTGCGCAGAATGGCCAGTGTTAACAGACAAGCTACACTGCGTTAAATAACAGCAGGAATCAATGTGGGACGTACGAAGGACGTGTCCGTTAGAACAGTGCGGTGAACTTTGGCCGTACTGGGCTATGCCAGCAGAACACCTACTCGAGTGCCTTTACTAACAGCACGACATCGCCTACAGCGCCTCTCCTGGGCTCGTGACCATATCGGTTGGACCCTAGACTGGAAAATCGTGGCTTAGTCAGATGAGTCCCAATTTCAGTTGGTAAGAGCTCATGGTAGGGTTCGAGTGTGGCGCAGACCCCATGAATCCATGGACCTTAGTTGTCAACAAGGAACTGTGCAAACTGGTGGTGGCTCCATAATGGTGTGGGCTGTTTTTAAATGGAATGGACTGGGTCCTCTGGTCCAACTGAACCAATTAATTACTGGTAAAGGTTATGTTCAGCTACTTGGAGATCACTTGAAGCAATTCATGGACTTCATGTACCCAAACAACGAGGGAACTTTTATGGATGACAATGCGCCATGTAACCGGGCCACAACTGTTCGCAATTGGTTTGAAGAACATTCTGCACAATTCCAGTGCATGATTAGGCGACCAAGATCGCCCGACATGAATCCCATCGAACATTTATGGGACATAATAGAGACGTCCGTTCGTGCACAAACTCCTGCACCGGTAACACTTTCGCAATTATGGACGTCTATAGAGGCAGCATGGCTCAATATTTCTGCCAGGGACTTCCAACGACTGGTTGAGTCCATGCCACCTCGAGTTGCTGCACTTCGCCGGGCAAAAGGAGGTCCAACACGTTATTAGGAGGTATCTCATGACTATTGTCGCCTCAGTGTATACCTAAAGATAATGTTTAAGGAGATGTAAGCCTATGTAAATTAGGTTTTGAAAATATATTTTTGCTGAATGCCTTGTACTTTCTGCCAGCGGTAGGGATGGCAGCGATTTACCCACAGTACGTTCCACGCGGTTGAATGGGACACTCCCATTTGGCGCGCTATGAAGTGTGTACTAGTGGAGGGCATGTCGTTGATGAGCTGACGTATCTCATCCTCAAGCCAAACAGTGCGCACAGACCGAGGACGGTCAGCATTACGCATGTTTTTCTGCAACTTGGGAAGCATAAGTCACATTTTTACTGCGGGTTGTGTAGGCTTTGTACGAGGCATTTGGCATAAATACGTTTTCAAACCTCAATTTTCATTGTCTCATATCTACTTTAATATTCCGTTTAGGTGGTGTCCTGTGTATTTTGGACTTAATTTTTTATAAAGAATCACCTCCCGCAGTTTGGACTTTTAATTTCCAAACATCCTGTCTGTAAACAAACAATTTATGTATCTGTAGTATTTTAGATTATTATATGTAACATATAAATGCACACGCACTCAGTTCACCATACAGTGCACATGTGCCCTAATTATTTTAGAAGAAGTAAACAGTTTAAAACGACACTAGGTTGATTAACATAACTTATTGTGCGAAATAAGTGAAAGATAGCGTTTTAGAAAGTCTCGAGGAAACTTACGTTTTTATACTACCTGGAAATTAATAAATAAATTGCCTAAACGCACACTATCTGCATTATTTCTGTCTCACCGCNACGTTTTTATACTACCTGGAAATTAATAAATAAATTGCCTAAACGCACACTATCTGCATTATTTCTGTCTCACCGCATATTGCATGGGAACATAGAAAACGTGAGTAAAACTCGTCTAATGTTACAATACAGTGATTCTTCACGCAAGGGTGTACTGAAACGGTAGATGTTTATTGTAAAGAGTGATATATCGACACTTTTTAAAACATGGATTCTGGAGCGACTTGGAAGCCTAAACATTTAAAATTCCTCCAGAAAATTATATTTTTAACGTTATTAACTTAAAGTTTTTTAAGTTTATCCAATGCTTCTGGAAATAAGATATTAGGATACAGCTTAAAATGTATTCATATTTAAACAATTTTTACTAGTCCCTTATCATTCCTTATTTGCATCTCTATTGTCGCATGGCTCTTAACTTCATTTCAGAGGACCTCAACATAGTCTGATAATTATTTACTTTATTTTTATGCAGGTATATGGTACCTCTGGCTCTCCGGCCCGGCTCTCACGCCATTTTCATTTTAGCTGCAGTTCTAGCACGCGTAACAGCAACAACAGACTACCGCATGTTTATGCACGGAAGTCACATCCTAGAGGACAGGGTGTTTAAAAACGGAGATAGTGCACACAGTAAAGAGAGTGTAAATAGCAAAATTTCTGTAACCGGGCTTCAGGGTAGTAGCAACCAACCACACTTCGATAGTTGCGAGAAAATTGTCTTTTTATTGTTTCAGTTCTGTTTGTTGCGGGAACAATTAAGATATCGCGGGACTTCTTCTGCTGAAGGTACAAAGTGTTCTGGTGGACTGGGTTCTGCATAAACTAAATATCAGGTAGGCCGATTTCGCTGGCTGNTGCTGAAGGTACAAAGTGTTCTGGTGGACTGGGTTCTGCATAAACTAAATATCAGGTAGGCCGATTTCGCTGGCTGCGCACAACCAGTCTCCGAGTTCCAACAGTGAACTGCGTTTCTGCCAATACGAAAAGCACAAACGGCGTGGAATGGATTTTTGACTAGAATACTGTTTTTAAATAAGTGCTTTCAGGTTTTTTTATACTTCCTCTAACCAATTTGTAATGCAGTTTGGTTAAATGAAAATTGGCGAAAGTATTTAATTCATTTAAAAGTGCTTGTCTTTTGAAATACAGTACTACCAGAAAACAATATTCGTGTGCGCACTGTATTTTTTAAATTATTACTCTCCGAAAATGTAAAATTATTGAACAGGTTTGCAAACATCAAACGCGGCTTCCTATTGGCTAGTGTGCGTGTGACGTACATTCTAAATAAGAATCAGTGATTCGAAATAGTAGAATTATTATACTGAAATTATGGGCATAAGTATATCTAAGCAAGAACCCATTTTTCTCATAAATATTACGAAATTTGTAAAGATAACACTATTTTCATTTATATTTTGAAATGATAAAATGAGAAGATTCTGCATTTTAATAACCAAATACACAAACATGTTCATAACTGAGTGATAGTGTCAACCACTGTATAATTACTTGTAACACGAAACAGCAATCGCTCATTATCGTAGAGGTAGTGCCTTTAAAATAAACATGAATGCGTTACGAACTATGCCCAAGAAAGTAATGTATTGCCTTTACGCTAAAATTATCTTAATACAGTGCGAAACCTACCACAACTCTGAATGACCAGTTTTAGAGGTTCGAGTCGCGTGCCATCCGAGTATATTTGTGTGACTATGAATGTCAATTAATGGTTTCTTCTCTCTTATTTACCAATCGCGGTTGTTTTCCAGAGCAAAAATTATCTCAGGAATGTAACTGACATTACCACAACGGCATTACCGACAATGCAAGATTATACAAGTCGTTACTATGCTGATAAAATTAATTATGTTTGTTTCGAACCTACTTTGGAGTGGTATATTTTTCTTTGTTACAGCAAAGGAGGCGTTTTTACAGCGTAGAGTACACGTATGCATGGGAAAACGGACACGGGAAACGTAAACGGAATGAGTGGAAATATCGAGAAGACTTTTAACTATTTGACAATACATATAAACGTATGGTTATGCACCTTAAGAAATCAGAAATACTTATCAGTTAAAAATTACCGATAGAGTACACGCCGCATTTTAATATATCTTTACAGTGTTTGACAATGTGAAAATAATATTCCTAAGCCATATTCGCGTGTTTAGTAAAAGAGAAATTATAATAGTCCCAGCAAATCCCTGACCGTTTGAAGTAACATATCAAAACGGCCACGGAAAGGAATATCATCAAATCAAATACTCGATTCCTATTGACAACACGGATTCATGGACACGGCATAGTTGCGAGTTGACGAGCTCTCTTATGTGTTCACGTCCGCGTACCTGTCCGCATACGTGTCATTGTAGAACGGGCCTATTATTTTGCATGATAACTATTTCTTACTAGCCATTACCAACACATACACTGAAGAGCCAAAAAAATTGGTACGCCTGCCTAATATCGTGTATCCCCCCCTCCCCCCTCATCAATCAACGAGCACGCAGAAGTGCCGCAAGACGACGTGGCATGGACTCGACTGATGTCTGAAGGTATGCAGGAGGCAATTCACACCATGAATCCTGCAGGGCAGTCCACAAATTCAATCTTCGCCAATTTCAGAAAGGGTTGCACGTCTGTCACGTTTAATGATTCTCGTCAGTCGTCGTTTGTCCCGTTATTTCACGATCTTTTTCCAGCCGCAGCGATGTCAAAGATGTGATGTTTTGCCGGATTCCTGATATTCACGGTACACTCGTGAAATGGTCGTACGCGAACATCCAAATGCTATCGCTACCTTGGAGCTACTATGTCCCATATCTCGTGCGCCGACTATAAAACCACGTTCAAACTCACTTAAATCTTGATAACCAGCCATTTTAGCAGCAGCAACCAATCTAGCTGCCGACCACATCGCGTTACTCTGATTGGTTCTATACCTCTGTTATTGGCATACGCACGCCTATAGCAGTTTTTTTTGCTCTTCAGTGTATATGTTCTGTTTGTTTTTCTTCATGTTAATTATAACTTAATAATTATAATTTATTTATAAAATACAAGTAAACGTGCAAATTGGCTTAAAAAGAGATCCCTTCTTTAGTTGTAACATAAGTATAAATTATTTATAATATATAACATAGGAACCAACCAAACAAATCGTACTTGGTGTCATTTTTTGAAGTTTCATTAAAAATATATGAAGATACTGCGAATAGACTGTATTCAAGCCTTGCTCAAGTAACACTGTAAAATTTCCGTTGACATGAACATGTTTCTACCGCGTTGAACCTTCCTTGAGTGTTCATTTAAACAAGAATCGGCTTTTACTAGGCACCAGTTGAAAACATCGAATTTTAATCACCTTACTTTTAATACGCAAGTAAGTGTCTACATTCTATATATGCAGCTGCTAGCTAAAATTATTTATTAAAAGTTGATTTCAAATTTGTATAATTAGCTGCTGTATCGTTACAGTTCCCATTCACACTCTCATTGTAACGCTTCTAACACGTAACGTATTGAATTGTTTAGAGAATAAGGAACCGTGTGTATCGAACACTGCAAAGCCAGTACGAGTCACGCGGTTTCGCAGATCGCAAAGGCGTGTATACATTAAAACGTTCCGAGCCTGATAATGTAAGAAACACAGGCGTTTGGACGTGATAAACAGCACAGTAGAGATTTCTGTAAAGCTTCAACAAATAACACCCCTGTCTTTCTGCGTTTAATAAGCGCCAAACACATACTTCGCAGGTCATTTGTAAGATAGATCAACTGGTGAGGTTAAAAATCTCAATTAGCAATAATGAGAGACGTTACACTCCACAGTCAGTGCCAATTGTTTTATAGTTTTAATTTCTTTTTTTAGGAAAACAAACAAAAAACTTTAACTGTTGTTGTTTTCGCTCAAGTTACCAATTATTTTAAGGATATGTTTACTTGCTGTTTTCAGGAAACTTAGAATATGAAAACTAAGCAACAGAATTAAATTTTATACAACAACTTATTGTAGTTAAATCTTCTTTTTATTTACTCTCTTCTAACCTTTTCTACCCAGTCTACACAACTATGAACAAAACACATAGGAACGATATTTTGGGGCTCTACTGTACAATGTGCGGCCCAATGAGATTGCCTCTCATAACTGACTGTTCATGGTCCAGCACTTTTGAATTCAACCTTCGAAAAATGTCAGTGCCCCTGCCTGCATACAGGTTGTCCCATTTATCTTGACCACCCATAATAACATCGTACCACGGCTCCAAATGAAAAAGTGTTTCACACCAAGGTTGTAAAAGTGGAAGGGGGAAATAATACAACTGGGATGTCAGCCACATAGAATTATTTAAAATTGAGATGCGAGTACTAGNAAAAGTGGAAGGGGGAAATAATACAACTGGGATGTCAGCCACATAGAATTATTTAAAATTGAGATGCGAGTACTAGGATCACTTTTTTTAATGCCATCATGTATCAATAGGTCGAAAGTTCAATGATGCTCGTCAAGACTTATTCAAAAATGTATCACAATATACCAGCCTAATAAACAGATCGTTAAAAAGCGCCACAGACATCCGGACTCATAAAGGTTCATTAATACCCGTTAAGTAATGCCTTGCGGTACGATTGCGCAGCATAGATTAGTACAGTATGACGTTGACGAGCTGTATTTTATGTAGAGGTGATGTAAACAGTGCAGGTACCCAGAGCNAGGTGATGTAAACAGTGCAGGTACCCAGAGCGGTGAACCCCATTCCACAAAGGTTGCGCCAAGAGGAAACAAAGGAACACACATGACTTAATGACTATTTAATAAGTCATCCGTGTGCAGTCGGATACAGTACACTGTAAGGTGAGAGTTGTAACGGAAATGTTACAACGAGAAGGTAGAAATGATGCTCATCTAAGGAGAAAGAAAGTTAGCATATTTATGAGTTCGTATTATTGTACTGCACAGTGCAGTACGTTCAAGTTAGTTGTCCTAAAACACACACACGCAGTTCTGTTATAACCATTATCAATAGCTCGGTTTGCTCACACGTCGTTCATTCTGTTGAAGGTTGCCGTAATGCTTGTTAGGCGGAGCAACTCTACAGAGAGCGATACGCTAACAAGACCACACCGTCCAGACGGATGATTTCCCGTCTCGTTGTGAAGCATTGTGAAATAGGCAATTTGAACCCACGGAAACCAATCGTCGTAGAACACGCATAGATGAAGCTGCTGAGGTTGCTGTTCTCGCTGCTGTAGCAGTAAATCCACTCGTCAGAANCGTCGTAGAACACGCATAGATGAAGCTGCTGAGGTTGCTGTTCTCGCTGCTGTAGCAGTAAATCCACTCGTCAGAACACACCAGCTTGTAGCCGAAATTGGCATTCCCAATAAGAGTGCACATCACATTCTTAAGTACCATACGTTCCATCCCTATCATGTACACTAACACCAAGAATTGCACGCGAATGATTCCCAGAATCATGTAGAGTTCTCTCAATGGGCAAAGCATCAAATTATTGCCAACCCTAATTTTTTTCGAATGCTTTATTTTACCCATGACTCGTCGTTCTTCAACTCGGGCCAAGTGAATACGAGGAACATGCATTATTGGGCCTCGAGAAACCACAATGGCTTTGACAGGTGGACCCTCAACGTCAATGGAGAGTTAACGTTTGGCATGGGATGGTTGGCAGTAAGGTTATAGAACCTTATTTCGTGAATGGTAACCGAAACGACAGGGAGTATGTCACCTTCATACAAACAATTATTCTTGGTCTTCTGGAGGAGTTGCCTCTAAGGAAGCGAATGATAATGTGGTACCAGCACGATAGATTCCCAGCACATCATGCAGTGTATTCACGTCGTGTTCTGGATCGAAAATATCCTGGTAGGTGGATTTGTCGTGGAGGACCGGTTCAGTGGCCTGCTCTTACTCCTGACCTCAACATCCTGTACTTTGGCGGGGTGATGGGGGGGGGAAACTCAAAGGCGCTGTTTCTCGAAATATTCCATTTACTCTAGAGAATATGCAGGAATGTATTGTGAGTGTTTGTAATGCTCTTCAGCGGGCAACACTGGAGGAATCAATGTTGTAATTCATCCAGCGACTGAACGTGTGTATCACTGTCAATGGTCACCACTTTGAACATATCATGTAAATGTTCTATCCCTCGCAGTACCCATATGAATAGTACTACAACGGCCAGTAGAGATCCCACAGTATCTGTTGTATTTTATGTTCATGTTATTAAAGTGTACATTATGCTACATGTTTAAGTAGATCTTGACGAGCTTCATTGAACATTTTAACAATAGATACACGGTGCCATTTAAAAAACCGATGTTAGTATTCGTATCTCACTTATGAATAATGCTGTAGGGCTGACTCCCTTGCAGTATTATTTCCCCCTTCCAGTTGTACAGTTTTTTTATGAAACACTTTTTAATTTGGAGCCCCGTTACGGAGTTATCGTGGGTGGTCAAGATAAATAGATATTCTGTACATTTTATCGGACACACAGACTGGCAAGAGTTCAGTAAAGCTGGTGACGACGGAGGGAAACTATTTTAGTTNCTGTACATTTTATCGGACACACAGACTGGCAAGAGTTCAGTAAAGCTGGTGACGACGGAGGGAAACTATTTTAGTTGTCTTCACGTAAAATTAGAAATGAATACTTAAATTATTTATTGTTATTTCTGTTTTTTAATACATTTAAATGTAAGAATTACCTAATAGTTTTAATACTTACTCGTATAATAATGATACAGTTTCGCTTGACCATCACAGGAATAAAGTATATGGTACCATGGCATTATTTCTTAATTTTACATATGGTGGAAGAATACACAATGTGCACACAAGTAGATACTAATCAAGGCTTTCAAAATGGCTGAGTTCACCGTGAAGAACGTATAACCGATTTGTTAACAATGCTATTGCTTTAGGTTACCAATTATTAATATCACTATAGCAGAACACAAAGCCGAAATCTCATTAGCTGGGGTAACGAAACTTGTGCTGCATTTGCTTATGTGCAACGCAAATCTAAATGCTTATTATGAACCCCTGAAACTATAAGGGTTAATTGTATTAGCCTCGGTGGTTTTAATTCCAATTATTTCTGTTACCACCGAAGCATTGACAGGGCGTGAATCGTTGCAACCTTGTAGCGAAAGGTTGATCGATTTTAAGTTTACGGCAAGCCAACTGAATGATATGTTCCGTATGGGGGAACATGAACGAACGGAAATATTGTCATGTCAGATCGATTCCGTTCGGGTAGCTCGATAGTCCAGCTCAGCAACACAAGAAAGTATTTATGTGGACACTTCAATAAACGAAAGTAAATTGTAGATCACGAATGTTAAGATTTTAGTGAGATCGGAGGTCTCTGTCTGTAATTGTGATACCTTATTTTCCATCTTTTTCCATTAACTTTTTCCTATGATTATTGGATGGCCTAAGCGTTGAAATGTTACTGCAGTCAAGTTTCGAGTTATCGTAGATGATTAAGAAGTATTTTAACACAGACGAAGAGCCTAGGGTTCAAAACTTGAAAGCATGAATGATTTTCCCCCGGAGAGTGGAAAGTGGATACGTATTATTAGTGGTTTAATCTAAGAGAAGCATGTGACGGAAACGCAAGTTTATATATATTAAATTGAATTATATTAATAAAACCCATTGGTAAAATATATTTTAAAAAAAGGTGAAAAACCCTACAAATATATGGAACTGTAAATTTTGTAGCGGAAAAGTAATATTACAGAGGGGAAAGAAAATGCTTATATGGCGTCGGATCATGCAGAAATGTTTAGACTTCAACGCCTCACACTTCCGTATTCAAATTGCAGTTCATAAACTTGTCTAAATTGTAACACAGGTAATATTTCACTGGATTTAATACTACTTTTGATCGCGTTCGATTTACGAATATCCAGAATAACAGCCAACGATAGAGGAACATTCTTGCTAGTGGTTGCAGTATTAAACACTTATTTTCTAAAATTACCAATCTTAACTACCACGTAATATGTATAAAGCTAATGCAAAATTTAGAATACAATTGGTTATCTAATCTTATCACGGATAGCATTTTTATATTCGTTGATTCTTCTTTCTCTCTTCTCCCGGTTCTTTTCAAGCTTATGTTATAAAAACCTCATTTGCTCTTCTAATTCTTTCTTTTTTAATCATAATCTCCTCTTCGCTATCACTCTCGCTGGTGCTAGACTTTTTAAACAAATAAATTTGAGGTTTTAGATCTTTTTCTTGCATAGAAACCGTTAATACCTTACTCAGTAATAATTACGTTCGGAAACTAGTTACTGGGTGAACTGGAAATTTAATTTTTACCGTGTATTTATGTCGCAAACTGTTTATTATTTCTGTATAATCACAAACAACTTCTTAAAACAAGAA
>NQII01002100.1:130508-202576 GCA_002778355.1 Clitarchus hookeri | reverse complement strand
ATGTTTTTGCCGGATTCCCGATATTCACGGTACACTCGTGAAATGGTCGTACGCGAACATCCTAATGTTATCGCTTCCTCAGAGATGCTATGTCCCATCTCTCGTGCGCCGACTATAACACCACGTTCAAACTCACATCTTGATAACCTGCTATTGTATCAGCAGTAACCGATCTAGCTGCCGACCGCATTGCGTTACTCTGATTGGTTCCATACCTGCATACGCATGGCTATGCAAGTTTTTGTGGCTCTTCAGCGAACTTAAAGAGCAATTCGCTTTTGACAATTACAGCAGCAAATTATAAACTGCGCATATATTCAATCAAAAAAAAAAAGTATTATTTTGAGCATTCTCAGAAAGGAAATGAAAACATGGTACGACTCAGCGTCTACCTGTAATAAAGTATTGATTATAATTTTTCGCAGAATTAAGAACCGGATTTAAAATAGAGAATTAACCTTTATAGCCAATACGCCAACTTCCCACTCTACATGTACGTAAGTTATTTGATACTCATGATATTTGGATAACAGAATCATTCATGGTAAATAATGACTACGCAGAGGGTATTTTTCGTGATATTTGACGATATTTCCCGGAATAGTTGTTGACATACATATAATGTGGTAATAGATTCGTTAAGTAAAACAAAGTTTATTTTGCGGAACTAAAATTTTTAGCTGCTCACCTTACGTTGCCACAAACTAGTAAAATTCGGTTCGTTGAATGAAAGATTTGTACGGCTCCGCGTGCATTAGATAGTTTCGGTTACTATGAGGAATACGAGAGCACGGCCACAGTTCGAAGCCGTAACTTGCCAAGACGAATGCAATGCCATAGTAACCTCGAAAAAGTGACTACTCGCGCAGTTAGACTGTTCGTAAATATATAATGCAATAATATAGGACATGTACGTAAACATTTATTTTAACGTCTCACAGACTTACTACTTTGCTTTATTTTGAAATTGATTAGAAAGAATTTTTATGCCATTAATAAGCATCAATAAATGCGTACAAGCACTGCCGCTATCCTAATTTTCACAAAAAATTACAAACAAAGCCTTTAACTGGTTTTTCGAACCGAAGCATTCAAATGATTCGGTTATCATAAAAGCGCCCAGATAAATTCTAGTTCTGAACCAAGCTGGCTTTATTGTCTTAAAACACACTGTGCCAGGTAACAAAATGCTTTACTCGAAATATTAATTTGCTTGCACCACGATTTTTATAATGTTTACGGTTACCAAATCAGATAATTGAACATACTTGTAAAATCATTGTGTGTACTAAATACACATAGATGATGGTGTAACATCAAAATAATCGTTTAATTCAACAAATTATTTTTTTATGATTTCTTTGATTCGAAGGAACCAAGGAGCCCCGATGGTGTAGTGGTCAGACAACTCGCCTCCCACCAAAGCGAACCGGGTTCCATTCACGGCGGGGCCTCCCCCGGATTTTCGCAGGTGGGGATTGCGGAAGATGCCGCTGGTCGGCGGGTTTTTTAAGGGATCTTCCTTTTCCCCAGTCCTTGCATTCCGGCGCTGCTCCATACTCTCCTCACTTTACCCTCGTCGCCTTTCAAGACCTCGATGTTAAGAGCCGCCTAAATCTCTAAACTTCACTCAACACCACTCGAAGGAAACAATGCAGATGTTTTGAGCAACGGCAGAGTAGTTTAGTGAAAATATTATGTTCATGGTTAACTACACTAACGTTTGTAAAAAATGCAATGCCAGGAACGATGGGCGTGATTGAAATGAACTTTATACCACAGATTAGGAACATGACAATACGCAATTGATGCGAATTACAGAGCTGCACATGATCTCTCTCCTTGAAAATTCAGTATGGTTTGAAGCCCTTACGTTCTGTAATCAGAGCCCCTAAATGCCGTGGCATGGAATCACAGACGACCTGGATAATTTCCTGGGGAATCTCCCTCCACGCGGTTTAAATGCAAGTCCACAAAGCATCAATAGTGGTTGCTGGATCTCCGTACCTAATATGTCGCTGACCAACCATATCGCAGACATGTCCGATGGGTGACGTGTAAGGCGAACGTGCAGGCCAGGGAAGCAGTGGTGCATGTCGGTCATTAAAGAAAGCTTGCATATTCCTCGCCACATGTGGCCGAGCATTATTCTGCTGAAATATGGCATGTGGAGCCGTCTGAATGAGGCGCAGTACCTCGGGCTCTAAAACCTCCCTTATGTAGCGGTTACTAATCAGATTGCCCTGAATAGGCAAAAGTCGAGATAACGTGTTGTATGCAATGGCACACAAAACCATCATGCTTGGCATTTGTCCTCTATGCCGCTCGACAATGCAGGCTGCCTGATTGCGGCCACCACGGTAGCGTCTAACATGTATGCAGCTGGAAAATGGTAGTTGATGCAATGGCATTCGTGCCACCAGTCCAGCCCGCAGAAGACGGCGTCAAACCGTCGACGCAGACAGGTCCACACCCTTTGCAGTACTCCAGCGTCGAGCCAATACTGTGGACGAGGCTGTGCTGTCCGTTACGGCCATGCGTACAAGATGGCGGTCGTCCCGCCCGCTCGTCACTGCGTACGGCCCTCTTCTATCCACGGGTGCCACACACGCATCACTGTCGTAGCAGCATGCCCTGTACGAGCCGAAATGTCACGGTATGACAAATCCGTTTCCCGGAGACAGATCATTCTGCCCCGTTTGAACTCGCTCGCATGCTGATATGGCGCCCTTTGACTTTGACGAGGCACACTGGCACTAGCTTTCACTTCTTTTAACAGTTTTTCACTGACTGAGCTAAGCGTAACACGGAACTTTTCGGTCACGCAAGGCTGCTGGGCCTACATGTACGCCATCTCTCTGCAATCGCAATCACTTCTTGCTGGTTCACTGTTCTACAAATCTTCCGAGTTTGGAGTCATTCTATCATTATTTTTGGGTGTTGATTTCTTCACAAATAAAAGTGAAGTTTTTCTCGAGCTAGTTTATTTACTATCTGCATAAAAATATTCTTAGTGCGATGTACTTCCATATGAATATTTTTTTGTGGCACTATATTTTAATTTTGAAAACTATCAATGGAATTATGTTGTTAGTTTTAGTGCATATATGATGTACCTTTGCACACAAGCTTTACTTTTAACCGATTAATAACACCAAAGAAGTGGTATATCTCATTTCGAGAATAAGATACATATTTATAAAAAAAATAGATTGCATTCACTACTGCTATCTGAAATGAATACGTGGATTTATTCGCTTTATAAATTATTGACACTTGATTTTTAACTTCAAGATAGACATTGTCTTGCAATTTTGAAGACTCAGAATATTATCATCTAGTGCATTTAGTTCACACAAAATTAACTGCTAGTATGAAAACATGGGTTCAGATCGATGCCATTGATCCAGAGATATAACGAAATTTTTACAAAACTAGTACCGTATACATTTAATATTCTTTAAGTCAAGCATTCTGTGATAATGATATTTGTATATTAAATGGTTTTGTACTTTTTATATAGTTAAAGTAATGTGACATCTAAACGTCATATTTCAGCAAACAAATAAGGCAACGAATTCAAAAATTTTATGCTCACCTAAGTTATGTTAACACACAAAGTTTGATCATAATTTTTTAGATATTTCATATATAATATACACTAGGCGAACACATTTAATAGGCTACCACTACAGAAATAAGTATTTTATATTTTTTAATTCTGTATGTTCAGAGGCCTTCCGTAGGCCCACCATTACTAGTTTGCCAAATTTGGTGGGAATAGGTTGAGCAATTTCTGAGACATGTAAAAGTTTTATTTATATAAGAGGTTCAATCATCCAAATCTGCAGGCTAATGAGGGTATGAAATTCTGAATTTAGTTTTGACAATGTGGACACTGAAAAAAAAAAATAGTGGCTACAAAAACTGTTTGGTTGAAGCTTTCTAAGGTGGAATGTTGTTGTTGTTGGTAAAAAAACAGATTGTGGTGCCCAATAACAGGTAGATTGAATATTACTAAAGTTATTTATTTCACACTTACATATTTGCCCATCAAAAAAGCGTTTACTTGCTGACACGAAATATTTAGTTGGCTGCAACAGCATTCATGTTAACCACAGTAAAACATTTTGCTGCGAAAGCAACACTACATCCGTTATATTCTGCGCATGCGTTCTGGCATATTCTATGTGGCCACCTTCTGTCTGGCCACGACGCGACGCCATATTTGTTTGTGTTCGGTTCTTTGCATCAAGTTACAAACTAGTTCATGAGGGATATTCTTTATTACCTACTTATGAACTGATTATATCATTCAATTATTCCAAGTAGGTAAATATTACACGTAAAGGTGAAGTGTGCAAGCCTTGTCGTGTGTGCCACTTATCAGATTTATTTAATATACATGATGAAGACAGCACATAATGACGAACACGATAACGTAATGGTAACACACTGAGCTCGCAGTGAGAGGTCCAAGGTTCGTATTCCACTATTGGCGACTTTTTAATTTGTTGTTTAATTGCTGTAAGACGATGCATACTTACAAAAGAACACAACCCGCAAAACACCTATTGGAACAACGCTAGCCAGTTTTGCTGGTATCATCGTAACATTTTCGCTGCGANAAACACCTATTGGAACAACGCTAGCCAGTTTTGCTGGTATCATCGTAACATTTTCGCTGCGACTTACGAACACACTGTTGCCTATAAACGCAATAAATTTAATGGTGACCACAAACGTCATTACAAAAAATTATTTTGTCATGTATATATTGACAAAAATTTTTTGTCATCACCAAACTGTTTTTTTAGTGAAATTCCAAAATGAGAACTTTGATTTAAATGAGTTAAATTATTCCTGCACTGAAAAAAATTATTTGTTGACAGCTACAAAATATTTTGTAGCCACCGCAAAATAAATTTTTATTTCCCACCAAAGTTTATTGGCGACAACCTAAATATTTTTTTTCACAGCAATAATATTTTGCATGTTGAAAAAAAACAAAATATTCTGTGGCCGCCACACGGTATTATTTGCAGTATGAGAAATGATAAAAGGCCCAAAAATTTGAAGTGTCCCCCATTTTTCTTTATTATCGTCTTGTATGATATAAAACTGTAAAATACGGGTGTCCCTTCATTCTATAAATTTATCGAATACAGTATACTTAAATTAATTAATTCACATAAAATGATAGTCGGTCGCACGCACAAACGCGCGCGCGACAGGATGATCTGATAAACTTATCTTTCCTTCAGAAACTAAATCGGATTACGAATTCGTATAATGCTCAGAACACAGTATTTTAGTATTTAATGCCCAGAATTTTCTGCCATGTTTCTCTGTGCCAAAGCAGACAGCGTGTATTAAGGGGACATTTTCTTAATCAGCGCAAAACTGTGGAAATTATGCTATATGGTGATTTAATTTTTTATGAAATGTTGACGTTTTAAAGTAGCCTTAGAAATTTCCATAACATTCGTGGTTATTATCAGTGTCCTCACTTATGTGTTGGTTAAAACTACTTGTAAAATTTGGAGTAGTGAATAAATTGAAAATACATAGCTATAGTAGAATGAGTTATTAAATTAATGTGTTCGGTGTACTACTAATCTGCCCAAAACTTTTCTAAAACATTCAAACACTTGAAAATATCGCGGATTGTGGAATATAATAATTAAGGGCACCAAATTAAAATTTTATAAAATCCTTTATATATGTATATATATTAAATAAGATGCTGTCAGTGAAAACCTTGAGCTACTACTTTTATTCTTTCAGTAGTTTTAGCTATACTATACGTGATATTTAGCTATCCTGAAGATGATTATATCAGGAGAAAGATAGATAGATACCTTTGTTAGTCGGACGCAGCTGTATATCACTTTAATTTCAGAAGCAGAAGAGTATAAAATTCACGCGAAAATGTTAGTTTACATTTTGCGTAACTGTAAAGTAAAATGATAGTTTTCAAAACATTTGAACTTTCTATTAATGTTATAAGTTTGAGCAAATCACAAATCTTTTAAAAAATGTTATTTAGAATTTTTTAAAGAAATTTGTATTGCATATTTTTAACGATATGGATATTCAGGTAAATATTTTAGGAAACTCCGTGGTTAAAATGTTACGTCTTGTCGTCTACAGGAGTATTTTGTTACTATTATTATTATGAGCAGAAAAATTGTGATGTTATTTAACTGATCCACATAGAAAATTATGTTGATCGGATGACAATAATATATGGTGATTCAATATAAAAAAAATTCCCGACTTGTACGGTGGTGATGTGGCAGCGTTGGGGTAAGTTTTATTCTACTAAGGTTAAGAACAAACGAGTCTTCTTGTGGGAGAGTTTGGCATAGGGAAAATTTCCACCGCACGGTGTCCTGGTGTTCCAATGATGCCACTTTCAAGCTGACAGTAGAATATTAAGAAATTTTAATTATTTGTGTTTAAAAGTTCATGTTTAGGTTGTATTGTGATATAAACTTGCCCCCGCCAAAATTTTTAAGTTGTAACTTGGCCATACACCTATTTTTCACGCCATTCAATGTAATTTACCGTAAAAAAGAGTAAAAATNACACGCATCACTGTCGTAGCAGCATGCCCTGTACGAGCCGAAATGTCACGGTATGACAAATCCGTTTCCCGGAGACAGATCATTCTGCCCCGTTTGAACTCGCTCGCATGCTGATATGGCGCCCTTTGACTTTGACGAGGCACACTGGCACTNAGATCATTCTGCCCCGTTTGAACTCGCTCGCATGCTGATATGGCGCCCTTTGACTTTGACGAGGCACACTGGCACTAGCTTTCACTTCTTTTAACAGTTTTTTACTGACTGAGCTAAGCGTAACACGGAACTTTTCGGTCGCGCAAGGCTGCTGGGCCTACATGTACGCCATCTCTCTGCAATCGCAATCACTTCTTGCTGGTTCACTGTTCTACAGATCTTCCGAGTTTGGAGTCATTCTATCATTATTTCTGGGTGTTGATTTCTTCACAAATAAAAGTGAAGTATTTCTCGAGCTAGTTTATTTACTATCTGCATAAAAATATTCTTAGTGCGATGTACTTCCATATGAATATTTTTTTNTTTTCTCGAGCTAGTTTATTTACTATCTGCATAAAAATATTCTTAGTGCGATGTACTTCCATATGAATATTTTTTTGTGGCACTATATTTTAATTTTGAAAACTATCAATGGAATTATGTTGTTAGTTTTAGTGCATATATGATGTACCTTTGCACACAAGCTTTACTTTTAACCGATTAATAACACCAAAGAAGTGGTATATCTCATTTCGAGAATAAGATACATATTTATAAAAAAAATAGATTGCATTCACTACTGCTATCTGAAATGAATACGTGGATTTATTCGCTTTATAAATTATTGACACTTGATTTTTAACTTCAAGATAGACATTGTCTTGCAATTTTGAAGACTCAGAATATTATCATCTAGTGCATTTAGTTCACACAAAATTAACTGCTAGTATGAAAACATGGGTTCAGATCGATGCCATTGATCCAGAGATATAACGAAATTTTTACAAAACTAGTACCGTATACATTTAATATTNTGGGTTCAGATCGATGCCATTGATCCAGAGATATAACGAAATTTTTACAAAACTAGTACCGTATACATTTAATATTCTTTAAGTCAAGCTTTCTGTGATAATGATATTTGTATATTAAATGGTTTTGTACTTTTTATATAGTTAAAGTAATGTGACATCTAAACGTCATATTTCAGCAGACAAATAAGGCAACGAATTCAAAAATTTTATGCTCACCTAAGTTATGTTAACACACAAAGTTTGATCATAATTTTTTAGATATTTCGTATATAATATACACTAGGCGAACACATTTAATAGGCTACCACTACAGAAATAAGTATTTTATATTTTTTATTTGTGTAAGTTCAGAGGCCTTCCGTAAGCCCACCATTACTAGTTTGCCAAATTTGGTGGGAATAGGTTGAGCAATTCCTGAGACATGTTGTAAAAGTTTTATTTATATAAGAGGTTCAATCATCCAAATCTGCAGGCTAATGAGGGTATGAAATTCTGAATTTATTTTTGACAATGTGGACACTGAAAAAATAAATAGTGGCTACAAAAATTCTTTGGTTGAAGCTTTCTAAGGTGGAATGTTGTTGTTGGTAAAAAAACAGATTGTGGTGCCCAATAACAGGTAGATTGAATATTACTAAAGTTATTTATTTCACACTTACATATTTGCCCATCAAAAAAGCGTTTACTTGCTGACACGAAATATTTAGTTGGCTGCAACAGCATTCATGTTAACCACAGTAAAACATTTTGCTGCGAAAGCAACACTACATCTGTTATATTCTGCGCATGCGTTCTGGCATATTCTATGTGGCCACCTTCTGTCTGGCCACGACGCGATGCCATTTTTGTTTGTGTTCAGTTCTTTGCATCAAGTTACTTCAAGTTACATCACGCAACTAGTTCATGAGGGATATTCTTTATTACCTACTTATGAAATGATTATGTCATTCAATTATTCCAAGTAGGTAAATATTACACGTAAAGGTGAAGTGTGCAAGCCTTGTCGTGTGTGCCACTTATCAGATTTATTTTATATACATTATGAAGACAGCACATAATGCCGAGCACGATAACGTAATGGTAACACACTGAGCTCGCAGTTGAGAGGTCCAAGGTCTGAATTCCACTATTCGCGACTTTTTAATTTGTAGTTTAATTGCTGTTAGACGATGCATACTTACAAAATAACACAACCCGCAAAACACCTATTGGAACAACGCTAGCCAGTTTTGCTGGTATCATCGTAACATTTTCGCTGCGACTTACGAACACACTCTTGCCTATAAACGCAATAAATTTAATGGTGACCACAAACGTCATTAAAAAAAATTATTTTGTCATGTCTATATTGACAAAAAAATTTTTGTCATCACCAAACTGTTTTTTTAGTGAAATTCCAAAATGAGAACTTTGATTTAAATGAGGTAAATGATTCCTGCACTGAAAAAAATTATTTGTTGACTGCCACAAAATATTTTGTAGCCCCCGCAAAATAAATTTTTATTTCCCACCAAAGTTTATTGGCGACAACCTAAATACTTTTTTTCACAGCAATAATATCTTGCATGTTGAAAAAAAACTAAATATTCTGTGGCCACCACACGGTATTATTTGCAGTATGAGAAATGATAAAACGCCCAAAAATTTTACATGTCCCCCATTTTTTTTTTTAATTATCGTCTTGTTTGATATAAAACTGTAAAATACGGGTGTCCCTTCATTCTATAAATTTATCGAATACAGTATATTAAATTAATTAATTCACATAAAATGATAGTCGGTCGCACGCACAAACGCGCGCGCGACAGGATGGTCTGATAAACTTATCTTTCCTTCAGAAACTGAATCGGATTACGCATTCGTATAATGCTCAGAACCCAGTATTTTAGTATTTAATGCCCAGAATTTTCTGCCATGTTTCTCTGTACCAAAGCAGACAGCGTGTATTAAGGGGACATTTTCTTAATCAGCGCAAAACTGTGGAAATTATTCTATATGGTGATTTAATTTTCCATGAAATGTTGACGTTTTAAAGTAGCCTTAGAAATTTCCATAACATTCGTGGTTATTATCAGTTTCCTCACTTATGTGTTGGTTAAGACTACTGGTAAAATTTGGAGTACTGAATAAATTGAAAATACATAGCTATAGTAGAATGAGTTTGTAAATTAATGTGTTCGGTGTACTACTAATCTGCCGAAAATTTTTCTAAAACTCTCAAACACTTGAAAATATCGCGGATTGTGGAATATAATAATTAACGGCACCAAATTAAAATTTTATAAAATCCTTTATATATGTATATATATTAAATTAGATGTTGTAAGTGAAAACATTGAGCTAATACTTTTATTCATTCAGTAGTTTTAGCTATACTATACGTGATATTTAGCTATCCTGGAGATGATTATATCAGGAGAAAGATAGATAGATACCTTTGTTAGTCGGAAGCAGCTGTATATCACTTAAATTTCAAAAGCAGAACAGAATATAATTCAAGCGAAAATTTTAGTTTACATTTTGCGTAACTGTAAAGTAAAATGATCGTTTTCAAAACATTTGAACTTTCTATTAATGTTATAAGTTTGAGCAAATCACAAATCTTTTAAAAAAATTTATTTAAAATTTTTTTATGAAATTTTTATTGCATATTTTTAACGATCTAGATATTCAGGTAAATATTTTAGGAAACTCCGGGGTTAAAATGTTACGTCTTGTCGTCCACCGGAGTATTTTGTCACTATTATTATTATTATGAGCAGAAAAATTGTGATGTTATTTAATTGATCCACATAAAAAAGTATGTTTATCGGATGACAATAATATATGGTGATTCAATATTTAAAAAAATTCCCGACTAGTACGGCGGTGATGTAGCAGCGTTGGGGTAAGTTTTATTCTACTAAGGTTAAGAACAAACGAGTCTTCTTGAGGGAGAGTTTGGCATAGGGAAAATTTCCGCTGCACGGTATCCTAGTGTTCCAATGAGGCCACTTTGAAGCTGACAGTAGAATATTAAGAAATTTTATTAATTTGTGTTTAAAAGTTCATGTTTAGATTGTATTGTGATATATACTTGCCCCCGCCAAAAATTTTAAGTTGTAACTTGGCCATACACCTATTTTTCACGCCATTCAATGTAATTTACCGTAAAAAAGAGTAAAAATGCAACTTTATTACACTTCGACAGTTCTTAAGCAAGCTAATTTCAGTGTAAAAACTTTACGCATTTAAGTGGGAAATAAATATAGCCGTAATCAAAAGAACCTTGTTCTTTTCTCGTTTCCCTTCAGGAAACTGCATAGGAGAGCTGTACAAATAGTATTTATTACCATTGCATTTTTTTTATTCTGTTGTCGTATTTAAACACTTATTCTGTTAACCAAAGTTTTGGTAAATCCAGTATATTTAGTGTACAGCATATTAAAAAACACGCAAGCATATTTTTTTTGGACCCTATTGCTATTCCAGTACGAAAAACAAAGTTTATTCTTTACGTAGGTTCTAACACAACACAAATCAGAATATTTAAGGTAATCCCACTTACTTACATACAAAACCGGAAATCCGGTACACATGCGAAACGAGTACACCCTGGTGGCTAATATTTTAAGGTGTCGAACTAAAGGCACTGAGAGTCCCAAACTGAGTAGAATAAATCTTAATTGGGTTAAACGGTAGTGATCTGTCACCAAAGAAGTTCGTTGGGAAACGGTAGTGATCTGCTTTGTGTCACCAAAGAAGCTCGCTGGGAAACTGTACACCAGAACGTACGTGAAACTGATTCACTTGTCTTACCAAAAACTAAGTTAGCCGAACAGAGCAAATTCCGTAAAAAAATAAAGAATCTTTCTAGTCCACTTCAGAGCATGTGTAACAGTTCATTCGTTTGGCATTTGTGTCCGCTGTTGCTAAGGCGTTTCCTTTGACCACGATATTCTGGATTAGAGTTCTAGGTATAAAATGGATGAGCATGCCGAATGCGGATGTAATTAAGGTTATCATTGCAAGAAAATGGCGCCCAGACATGCCCCTATCAAAAGGGAGGGAACGTTAACAGAAAATAATTGTATTACAACACTTTAACATTCACTTCCCACCTGCGCTAATATATTAAAAACATTTTTATTTCTGCAGTTATATCCCAATGGCAATCGTGTAGGCAGCTTACCATAAAAAACCAATATTTTATCTTTAATAGCGTTAAAGTTTCACCTATCTGGTATGAAGTATAAAAGGGGACATAGACTCGTTTCATTAAGCTTAGTTACAGTAAAGTTAGAAAATATAAAAACAAATATCGTCTTGCCGTTCACAAACCAAAGCTTAGAAACAAGTTACTAAAACATTACTGTAGGGCACTACAACGAAAATGTTTGAAATTTGAAGCGTGGTAAATATTATATTATCTGTTGTTTCAGTGCTTAAGAAATTAAAGTTATTAATCGATTATTTTGTATGAAACGTATTCAACTCCGACATCCTGCCGTGAATTATTCGTAAGTTCCCAAGGCTGTGCAAAAATTTCTTTGTAAACTTAAAATAAAAAATAAGTGTGGTCCTTTTCAGACCAGGTACAGCCAGTAAACCGTCAGGGACGATTTGAATGGATGGTATTCCCTCAAATGCACATATAGATATATTTTTTATGAGGTGTTTAGAAAACCTATTTAAAGATATAAACGTTTTGGCAGTTTCCACACCATTGTTACTTTAGCAAATATACAAGTATGCGATAAATCTTCTGAATCTATCAAAGTATGTAACTACACCATAATACGTTAGTTCCAGGCAGTGGCAAAGCCAGGGGAGCGCAGGTTGGAAACCACCCCGCCCCTCCCTTCGCCCCAAGGGTGTTAAAAATACTGTGAAGAAGTATTTTTCTCCTTGTATTTGTCCTAACTCACAGATTAATTAACACAGCATGTGTTGCTGTAGCCTTCCTCCATTCACCTAAGTCAATACAACCCCTTCCCTCTTGAAAAAATTCAGGTAACTCCATCGCTCCCAGGTTAAAAAATGTTTACTTTTTAAGCAAAGTTCTGAAAAACTCACCGCGTTTAGCTTCCCTTTTCGTTCTCCGTGGATTGCAGAGTCGTAAAACGGGCGAGAAAGCGTCATGTCAAACGGTAGTACGGCACAGGTGTGTAACTAACTTCAAATGAACTACAAGGCACCCGTGTCACTGAGAAATAACGTGGAAGCAAGGTTAACTTGTGTGCGACTGCCAGGCTCCAGAGAAGCTGAACGTCCAGAGAGTGGACGGCCGGCAAAGTTGGAAGTCGTCAGATTCACAGGCCAGTCCGCAGCAGGTGCGGAGCTGACTGAACTTAGAAGTTGTATCGCCCGCGAGTTGGCGCGATCATTGGACATCCGCACGTTAAACACCGGCCTGCATTACCCTGAATCACTGGAAAATATTCAGCAGTTAGTTGCTTGCTAGTAGTTTGTTGCTCACATTGAATAGGAGAATGATTTCTAACTGGGTCACCAGCTAGTGAACAAATTATCTTTGTTCAATAATTTGGAAAACAGTTAAGTATAGTGAGATACCATGTTATAATGCGAAGTTGTTGTGGTTTTAGACCACGCATGATATGCTTGTAATACGATTGGATACAATGCCCTGTAGACTCTATATAAATATTCTCTTTGTACTCGAACTTCATATTTCCGTTAACTGCTGCCACGATGACGAATCAGTTATTTGTCATCTGTGTTTAACGTGATGAGGTATCGCAGACATACGAAGTTTCAATTGATGTTTGTTAGGAAACGAATGCGGGTATTTCCTTAGGCATTAAATTTACATATGACAAATTTAAAATAAGTCTTCCAACCACGAAATGACAGGCTCTCTTTCCATAGTGCTGTACCCGCCGAGCAGGAAGAAACTTAACTTTCATATTTTCCTCTGCCGTGGGCCCATGCCTATATCACAGTGATATAAAAAGTTAAAATATATACGTTCTCCTTTCTATAGTGCACAACTTCTAATTTAGTAATCAGTGTTTCGTGCGTAAAGAAACATTCTCGTATATGCGCTTTCAGGAACAGGTTGAGATATACTTACAGTTTCAAGTTTATTTTATCAAGCATGTTCAACTGATAGGCTACCGTAAACATTACAAATACGATCATAGAGTCAATTAATATTTCGTTTGAAGTGAGTAAGCATTTGGTTACCTGCAGGTCTCCCGTGGTGCAGTCGGTTGATGCGCCGCCGGTCTGGGGTGTGGGAGGTTGTGGGTTCGTATCCTGGGTAAGGCATGGGTAATAGTTTAAGTTAGGTCATAAGTTAGTTTGTAAACCTTCTCAAGATAAGCCTTAGGCATAACACCGGACGACGTTAATATATGGCATTAAATCTCCAGTTTACATGTGACGATATTTATAAATGGACGGCGCAAAGCTAATATATTGGCATATTCGATGATTATCATATACACTGGCAGCATATAACGTTAAGCTGTAATCGGTTGGATAAATTCGTTGATGTAGCATACTATGCTAAAATGTTTATGTAGACGCCTTTCTGAAAATATTTGGCTGACCCACATAACACACATAATTTAATATGGTCTACCATAGAACATATCTTTGTCAAATTTGGTAGGAATCGGTTAATGGTTTTGCGAGATATGATAAAACTTTAATTTTAATGTAGGGCTCTCGTACAAAATGGCAGATAATTGAGACGTACAGACACATTTCCTGATTACAACAGAAACTAAAAGCATACAAAGTTGAGCTGTAATATGTTTCGTAGTTTTCTACATTGAGCATACTATGCAAAAATGTTTATGGCCTCATTTTGAAGATAAGTGCCTGCCCCACTAAAATCCCATCAATTTGCCTGGCCTGGCGTAGGGCTTAATGTTTGCAGATTCTGTACGTACAAATATTATTTTTAATATATGACATAAAAATTGTATTTATTTCATGAAATACGGCATTAGAATTTCAGTTGATTTGAGTATATGGACGGCTCTTAACAACGAGGTCTTGAGAGTCGATGAAGCTAAAATGAGGTGAGAATGGAGCAACGTCTGAATGCAAGGGTTCGGGAAACGGGAGACCGCCGAGAAAACTCGCGGACCAGAGGCATCGTCTGAAATGATTGCCACCTGTGAAAATCCAGGAGTGACCGGGCCGGTTGGCTTTGGTGGGAAGTGATCATTCTAACCGCTCAGCCACCACGGCTCCTCTTTGCATAGACACATTTGATACTTGAAAAATATGCTGCCAGCATACAAAGTAAAGTTGAAATTGATTGAATAGTTTCGAATATAAAGTATAATAAGCTAAAATGGCTATATTACAGCCATTTCAAAAATAAGTGGCTGGCCCACGTAAAACTTAAAAAACTATTTGCCCACATGTACAGAAAAGAAGGCTTATTAGTTTTATCAGTAAAATCTCGTATTAGCTGTAGTAGTTAAACCAGTGCGATCGGGAACACGTCCCTCATCTCTAAAGTGTGTTATTATTCTACTCCTTCCATTAGAGTGCTGGAAACATGGAATACAATTCGAGTTTTTCTACCAGTTTGTCTCTGAAAGAGCCACAATAAAGGTGGCAGTCTATTTTCATTGGCTTTGTTAAAAGATAAGATATGTAAAATGCAAAGTAATCTCACAACAGTTAACACCACAGCAATAGGCTGTTGGGGAATATACTTTGCTATGAACAGTGAAAACATTTAGATTCCCAGAAGCTGAAGTTACCAACGGAAGCTCATGTACGCGCTGCAATTGCTTCATATCCTCCCAGAACTTCTCAGGGTGTTCGGCGAAGAGGGGATAAATATTTGAGAGCGACCATATATTTCATGGTATGGAGCAAAGCAGGACGGCGTTGCTGTTGGTGTCTTCGCAAGACCACACAATCAAGAATCTCCTTCGACATTCAGCATCTGGTGCACTTCATGTAAGCCATTTTAATCACTGGTTGGCTTCGCGCTGCCGTGAAACAGTTCTTGAGCCTAATAGCCCCCAACGTGCTCTGTGCTGTTTCCTGTCAGTTTCTCTGGAGTCCGCAAGCCAGTCTTCGTACAGCGAATGGCAGTCGGAGTCCGAGACGCGAGGTAGATTCGAGTCGTATTAAGTCATTAATCTCTATTATTTGACGGATATTAGGCGCAAGTAGAGGTGGTAGTCACGGCGGTGGCCGCCCACTTGGAATATTCGCTGTTGGTTTCGCTGGCGTCCGTCAGATCGCGTTTTTAGTCTCTAATTGGCGGAAGGCGTTTCGACATACTGCCACAGCATCAGGTTCGTTAGCCTGGGGAGAAGGATCACGAACGTATTTCGGGATGCACCTGACGCTTTTGTTTCTCTATAAATGGATAAAGTAGGTAAGGTGTATTTGGAGCCCAGGATCAATAAAGGGGTCAGGTTTCGCTATGGTATCTCGACCTATTCTGCTAATTTCGGATTACTGATCATTGATTAAGGCGTGTGTAAAATGCCGGTTGTTAACAAAAACAACTGTACGTCGTCACTATCTTCATACGGAGATGAAACTTATTTAAGACTTATCTGAAATTGAACTTTCGAAAAAAATCGAATATTGTAGGCGTTATTTTGACGTCGTTCAACGTAGAGAAAAACGATACTTTCCGAAAGCTATGTCTTCAATTACGCTAAGTGTAGGGACCGCTAGATCTCTCGTCTCCCACCAAGGCGAACCGGGTTCGATTCTCGGTGAGGTCGCTCCCAGATTTTCGCGGGTAGGAGTCGTGCTGAACGATGCCTCTGGTAGGCGGGTTTTCTCGGGGTTTTCCCGTTCCTTCCACCCTTGCATTCCGGAGATATTCCATACCCATTTCGCATCACCGTCATTGGCTCTCAAGACCCTAACTCCACCTAACTCCACGCTGCGTGTTTTCCACGGACATTGTAGAAGGGACTAAAGTGAACTTTGCTATATACGAGTATAGGCTTACAATAAAACTACATGGTCACCGATTATAATGTCATGCAGTTTCAAGCAACTCTTCGAAACGACTGCACACAATTAAATTGTCTTATGCATATAGACTATATAACGTGTGTGCCGGGTGCCAACTATTACCCCCCGACTTTTGTTAAGTCTCGTTATCTTTAACGTCGACTATGCATGATATCTGTCCATCTCTAACCACGTCGGTGTGGACGATACATAAAGCCCAGCCTGCCTAACTGCCACGAAATCAGAAGCGCGTAGCCAAACATATATAGAATTAGATGTAGGCACACAGAAAACATTATAATTACAGGTGTATATGGTAACACGCGTGATTTATCAGACGTTTGAAAAGGGATGACCGTCCGCTTTCGGTCTAGCGGTGGCGTTATTATTTAACAGCACAGTTTGTGAACTGTTTGCGTGCTGATGTGGTTGAAGTGCACAGTGATCGGGCTAAAGGCGCCACTGCGAGTAAAGAGGGTGGAGATTTTGGAGCACACTGTGCCACTGATGATAGAAGTAAAAGTGAGCTGCGACGGTGTAGAGTGGAGACATCTGGTCCGGTCTCAACTACGAGGGCTTGAAAGTTGATGAGTGTGAAGCGAGTTGATTAAGGAGCAGCGCAAGAATGTAAGGAGCGGGAAGAACGGGAGATATCCCAGACAACCCATTGACCGCCGGCATCGTCCGGTGATTCTCATGTGCGAAGATTCGGGAGCGACCCCGCACGGGAACCGAACCTTGTTCGCCAAGGTGGGAGACGATTAGTCTGAGCACTACACCACCACGGCTTTATACTGCGTAGGTGTTTGAGAGGCCCCACTGTTAGAAAAATTGTCCGAAAAATTACGGAAAATACCGGTTACAAATTATCCAGACACCTGTGTTAAATTACGGTCTCTTCGTTTTTTTAGTAAAGTTCTCTCTGTTCATTTTACATAGGACCTAGATCTCCGTAAATTCACGGAACGTGTCCACAAACTAGAAAGTTAGTTTTTTTAATCTGCTCTTAATAAAATGAGGTAACCAAAAAAATATTAACTTACGTTATGTACGCAATTTATTGTGTATAAACCGACTTTAAAAAAAATTAAAATTTGTCCGGCGGTGGAATTTGAGCTTAGAAAAAAAATTTGGAAGCCCAACACATTATCCGTTCACGTACTACGCTTTTACATGAAGTAATTTTTAATGCAGAATTTATGTGGAATGTGGCATATATCTATTATTTTCTAGTAATTTTAGAATATGTGTTATTATTTTTTTTTTCAGATTGTCAAACAGGGGTAAGTAAATAAGTTATATTTTCGTAATATANAATTTGGAAGCCCAACACATTATCCGTTCACGTACTACGCTTTTACATGAAGTAATTTTTAATGCAGAATTTATGTGGAATGTGGCATATATCTATTATTTTCTAGTAATGTTAGAATATGTGTTATTATTTTTTTTTTCAGATTGTCAAACAGGGGTAAGTAAATAAGTTATATTTTCGTAATATATTTGACTGCATAAAACAGAGAAATTGCAAAAAAAAATAAATTTATTTAGTCCTGTAGTGGGATTTGACCAATAATCGAAAAATTAACCATTTATAACTTGAAAGACCCACCTACCACACATTTACAGGAAGTATTTTGTAAATATGGATTTTACACAAAAGTGATGAACGCGCCTGTCTTAGTATCAAGTCGTGTTAGAGCGCTTGCTATATTTGCGGTTTATAAAATGAGGTTACGAATGTAATGTTTTACTTTCGTTATGTGCGTGTTTCACGGTGTATACATACGGTTTTCTCATGTAGCGGAATTTGAACAAGAATCAACGTGTTGGCCTTAAATGAGTGATTTTACACGAAGAAGTATTGTGAAGATAGGATTTTATACACTTCAGGCATCATCGGCATTGCTCAAGTCTTAACATCGAAGCCATAAGAATGCGAAGNTATCAAGTCGTGTTAGAGCGCTTGCTATATTTGCGGTTTATAAAATGAGGTTACGAATGTAATGTTTTACTTTCGTCATGTGCGTGTTTCACGGTGTATACATACGGTTTTCTCATGTAGCGGAATTTGAACAAGAATCAACGTGTTGGCCTTAAATGAGTGATTTTACACGAATAAGTATTGTAAAGATAGGATTTTATACACTTCAGGCATCATCGGCATTGCTCAAGTCTTAACATCGAAGCCATAAGAATGCGAAGNAAAGATAGGATTTTATACACTTCAGGCATCATCGGCATTGCTCAAGTCTTAACATCGAAGCCATAAGAATGCGAAGAGCGTCCGTATTTTAAATTTACGAAGCTCATTTCCGTTATGCATCATTATGAAATGCATTTCATTAAATTAACTGTACATCTCCGTAAATGTTACTGTAAATCTACATAAATTACTAACAGTGAAACTACATGCTACATTTATGTAACTCACTGCAGAAATAAACTAAGGGTAAGGACAGGTTTTTTTCTCGAAATGATTTCAATACCAGTTGTACTCTAAAACACTTTTGTTTATATGCACTTTTGAGGTTGGATGATTTAAATATAACTAAGTGTCTGTCCACTAATCATAGACGGTCAGTATCGGAGTAGTTGATAACGATTGGCCCAGTCAAATAAGAATATGTCTTCGCACGTAGGCACGCGGCCAATAAACAAAGGAAGTCATAGTTGTGGACGTAGGATATTGAAATCTAGCATGACCTTAAATATTTTCGTGAAAAACACCTGTCTCTAAATATGGGTGTTCTAGACATATTTTCAAGAGCTCACATCTGAGAACACTTATGCTTATGAAGCTCCAAAACAGACGGCTGGTCACTGCAACCATGCTTATTGCCATTCAGGGCCGGAAAGGGCTTCAATTTGCATGACAGTAACAGAATTCTACCTCTTTTGACAGGCAAAGGGGACAATTTTCTCACACGAACTGACTATCATTTTAGTGATATGGCGCGGCGGTATTCCTGATTGCGCTACGAAGAAATGAGACTTCAACATACAAGTATGTATCCAGTATGCTCTCTCGTGCCTGCCTTGCACGTACTTCACGTCAAGAGTGGCAGAATCGACCGGTGGGAAGAGTGGACACGACGCAGTGACAGGAGAACAGCGGGATTTGTATAATGAAAACGGCATTAATATCTCGCGGCAGAGTTGCCGTCGGCCAAGGAGTCAATAGGACGGAAGAGGGGNGGGGGGGGGGGAATTGATGAAGCGATACTCGAGTCCGCGAAAGGTCTTTTTGAAGTGGCTCCTGAGCTGGCCGCGCCCCCTGAGTTTTTAATTACGAAACCCAGCCTCGAACCCTCCCTCCTCCTCCCCTTCGCAGCCTTGAGGCCGCCTCGTGTTGTGAATTAGGGAGTCTCGCAGCATTATCATTCCATCCCTGTACTATGGCCTCCGACGACGATGGGAGATTTCAGCGCGCGCAGATTGAAGACGAGGCATAATGAACCGTCGCATGAAGTGAAGGAGGAGGGGGGGTGATCTCTTCGGGTAGCCTCGTATAACGAGCGCCAGGAGAAGCCAGTGGAGTGCCGGTAGCCGGCGGAAACAGCTTTTCATAATTAATCACCTGGAACACGGGTAACTGTCTCTCTCTCCGCCCTTCTTACCATCCGCCACCACGTACACGCCGAGATCCCACTAAGATGAAGGGAGGACAAAAAAAATGGTTTCACGTGGTCTCCGGGGACGTGGGTAATCTTCCATTGCTTATCATCGTGGGGGAAAATGCGCAGAGAGAAAAACTATACACGACAGTTCCATAACCGATATTAGAAAACCTCAAATTTGTCGCGATTATGTGGCGAGGAGGCCGAAACGTTATAGGTCCGTGCCCAACTGCAGAACGAATCAAAAATGTTGAAGCATCGATTCGGATTCCCATGTGGTTCTCAAGGCCCGCTGTACGCAGACGATTACATAATTGTTACACTTTGTGCTTAACTGTGTCAAATAATTCATAGCTTGGACAATTTTGTAATCGATTTTCACCGAAGCAGCAGCCAGACTTAAAAAGTAACAGTGGAATATTTTGTTATTTATACAGCTACAAAATTATGTTCTACCATAAAGAGACGGCGTATTGCTGCAAATTATACAATTTTAATAAATGCCTCACCAACTACCTCTGTACAATAATATTTTGACACTACCAAAACATTGTTGTGTGTTACACATATATAATGTTTCTGGTATAACACCTCAAATTACAGCTACTTTTTCCTGTCATAGTTAATTAAGTGTATTTTTTTTGCAATGTGTTTGCTAACGTATTATTTATTTTTTTAACTTATTATTTGTTTGTGGCATACATATTTTATTTACTAGAGCTCTAATTCATATAATTAATTCCCAGTCGTTTTAACCTCAGAAAACGTGTTTTCATGTAAATATATTTGTAAGTCTTTCTGCTTTCAGTCACAAAGTTAATTTTATGTGTGCCGCTTTGCACAGACGAATTGGTTGATTGGTTGCTATGTTAACACGCGCGAAGTTTAAAAATAGTCGTTTATGTAGGCAGTGTTTAAGGCCTTTAGCCATCTTGATTTTTCCGTCAGGCAGGTGATGACCCAGTGGGCCGTCGGCTTGAGAATTGTTTTAATTTTCTGGTTAATTGGCCGAGTACTGTGCTGAAATGCAGACTGCCGTCAGGGCGAAGACGCGTGGCATTTTAATATGAATATTTTAAGTCTACACGCTCTACCTCGGCGCATTGTTAATAAAGCCAAGTTTGAGCTTCAACGATTGCATGTGGTACGGCCAGGACTATAATGACGCAGCTGAGACTCGAAAGCCTGGTGAGGGAACCAGCGGAACCAGTTACTGAAAATCTCAAGATTTGCTGCAGTAATTAAGATTTATTTTAAGTTTCGTATGATGAATTTTTCACACAAAAGCAATGCCCATAAAATGATTAACGATTTTTAAGAAATTATTCTGGCTTACGTTACGCCGTCTTGGATCGTCAGTTAATAGATATTGCTCTACCTTTATGCCTACGGACCCCCCGAACTAGAGTCCTCGTGTTCTCCCAACTGAGTTGGCGTGAGTAAATTATTTATTTTATTTTATTTACTTATTTTGAAATAATTTAAAGCAACTTAAATTGCAAATAATAGATAAGTGTGAGAGGACTACACTCATAGTTACGGCCACACAAAGCAAAGTAAATTTTAAAAACAAGAAAAGAGCTGATACATAATACTGTGTATTTGCTCAGAAATTCAGTTAATTCATGATGTTTTCATTAAAATACTTATTTTTCAATTAAATCACATTTAATTCCACTCAAGTCTCTGTCGATATTCTTTGATCAGTAGTTAGTGGTATTTTTGATTTGTTTATTCCTAGTGTCTCTTGTATGTTGTTGGTAGCCTTCGGAGATTGGCTATTGCAAGTGTTCCGGAGTTGCAAATACCTTTGGTAAGATATACATATGGTGGTAAAAGATTCAATATAGGCTGTCCTTATGTGCGTTTTCCTTGACCAGCTTATATTTTTCACAGCGTGAACGAGAACCAAAATAGAAGGTAAGAACGTGACTAAAACATTTTGCTGATTTAAGGATTTGATCTCCCACGCGACTACAAATAATGTGAAATATTTAAAAGCAATTATTGTCAATATGCGAATAGTTCGGCAAAAGTATATATTCATAGGTCTGTGAATATACTGTCAACTTGCATTTATATTTGTTGACTGTAATCTGTGAGCCAGATTTGCACTCGTGTAGAATTGTCTCGATGGGCTATGCGACGTCAGACATCGACCTATGTCAAGTTGGTTTGTCTACCATGCGAATGGAGTTTCCAAATGTTTATTCGTGATAGCCCTGTAGCACTGCAATAGTACGTATTTGGACAAGGCTTCTTCTACTTTCCCTCTAGTACCCCTAGGAGTGTGCAGGAGTAATTATGTAAGTCATGCTCACAACGTTATTCAAATAGATTTGTCCACACAAAGAACGAATTTTTTTTATACATTTTGGATACAGAGTAGCTATGATCGGCGTCGAATAGGAAGAACTGCAGAACTCCTGAAAAGTGAAGAGTTAATATTATGTGATTTTTGATATTATTAAAAGAACTAACTTTTCAACAACAAAAAATTTTATGCTAATTAATTAATGTAATTTTTCTGATGAAACTGAGGTATTTTACAAGGTACCTATCTTTATCGTGTAACATATAGGAGTAGGCACCACAATTTGTGAAAATAAAAATGACATAAAACGTTTTATCAGTGTCGGCTAGCAGAATATGAAACACAGAATACAAACGAAGAAAACAAGTTTTATAGTGAAAATCTCTAACCCTTACCGTTTCCGAAGAAATAGCAATTTTTTTTTTTCGGACTGTGGTTGTGTGTGTGATGTAGACTCTCAGATCGTGCCGAGAAACCTAAATGACTACCGTTGATATATTTAGTTAAATGGTTCTGCAATAGTTGACGCAGATTTCTGTAGGAAGTATCTATTTTCCCCTCCATCCTAACGCAAACACATACTTATAGCATCACAGAAATTTTTTATGCCAACATATTTTCTGGAACGCTGTAAANTCCATCCTAACGCAAACACATACTTATAGCATCACAGAAATTTTTTATGCCAACATATTTTCTGGAACGCTGTAAAAGTTGTCTTAGTTTTGCAACTGTATTGTATAATTCATTAAATATTATTGTTCTGTAATATTGTCTTTACTATATTCATAACATTTAATATCATGTAAATATTGACATTTATAATGTGTATGATAATGCAGGTAAACTAGGCATGTACATATGTTTTTGTACCTATAAAGTTATTCCCAATCGCATAATATTTTAAAGTTTCCTTGAATGCTGATTGTTTAAGGTAGAATCCATTCGATGTGGTTTCGCCAGTAGCTAGTACAGTGCGTTTCTTAGCTGCAGTATCTATATTTTTACAGTTCTTGCTATGTCTCTTCAGCTTATCATTTCTTTTGAACAGGCATTTACACTTGGCACATCGTTGCGTAGCACAGGAAGGTCCCTTCACACAAGTAGGTTTTTCATGCTTCCTCGCACCTAAACTGCAGCCAAATATAATGTCACAGTAACAGCAACGAAGCCTTGAAGTAGTAATCGATTGTAGCACTGCGGTAGGTGACTCATCCGAAGAAGTTGATGGCACTGTTAATGTCATGCCTGAAGACGTCAATGATGCTGTCGGCACCATGCCTAAAGAAGTCGATGGTGCTGACAGCGCCATACCTGAGAAAGGCGATAGTACTGTCGGCACCTTGCCCGAAGATGTCGAATATGCTGTCGGCGTCATGCCTGAAGAAGTCGATGGTAACAGTGCTGTAGGTAACCCATCCGAAGAAGTCGATGAAGACACTGCTGCGAGTGACACTTCCGAAGAAGTAGCTGCCACTGTCAGATTCATGCTCGAAGAAATCGATGGCACTACTGTTGTAGGTTTTTGTTCTGGACCCACAACCTTTGTCACCATAATATTTTATACGTGCTTTCACAAGCTCAGACGATGTATCTTTCACAGCAGAAGATTTCGAACTAAGCCACACGACTGACACCCAACTGCTTATAATATACCCATATGCAATCCCTATGACGTCATGTTGTCATTAAGACAATCATATTACTCCAATAACATACTGTGCAGATATTGGCAAGCCAATCACCTAGTTTCCAGGCGATTGTAGCTGACCAATCATGTGCAGGCACTGAGAAATCACATGTAGGAGTCAGGCTGCAGGAGTCATTCTCTGACTGCTGCGAAAGGAGTCAGTTGGCTGGAGTCAATCTTTCCATCAATCGTTTGCAATCGTCAACAATCAGCACAACATTCACCACAATCAAAACCATTCACCACAATCAGCACCATTCACCACATTCAGCACCAAAATCAGTATCAGTACCACACACACCAGCATTACAATGAGCACCACATGCACTGTAACCAGCACCACAGTTAGCATTACACTTAGCACTGCAATCAGCACCACAGTGCAAAGTGCGGTGCTGATTGCGGTGCTATGTGTGGTGCTAAGTGCGGTGCTGATTGCGGTGCTATGTTTGGTGCTAAGTGCGGTGCTGATCGCGGTGTAGATGGTGCTGGTGCATGTGGTGGTCGTGCATGTTGTGTTGATTGTGGTACTTGTTGTGGTGTGTGATGCTTATTTTAGTGCATGTGGTGCTGTTGTGGTGCACATGGTGCTGATTGTTGTGCATTTGGTGCTAGTGTGTTTGGTGCTGATTGTGATGCATGTGGTGCTGATTGTTAAGGATTGCAAATGAGTAATGGAAAGATTGACTCCTGCCAAATAACTCCTGCAGACTGACTCCTACATAAATTTCTACATAACTNCAAATGAGTAATGGAAAGATTGACTCCTGCCAAATAACTCCTGCAGACTGACTCCTACATAAATTTCTACATAACTGGTGTTGCTCTAATGCACCATAGTTATTTTTCTAGTAAACACAAATGAGGAACTGTATGAATTTTGATAACTGAATGTCAAGTCAATGTGACATAATTAAAGATTGCTTATGCTATATAACCCGAGATGGTGGTTCGAGGGGACCGACTAATCAGCAAGCTACNGTGACATAATTAAAGATTGCTTATGCTATATAACCCGAGATGGTGGTTCGAGGGGACCGACTAATCAGCAAGCTACTAAAATCGAGGTAGAATGGCAGAGCATTAATGCAATGTAAGATGGTGCATGGAGCACAGGTGAATTATTTTTGGTGAATAAATTGAGAAGGAATGACAGAGAATCAAATGAAGGTAACAGAGAAAAAACTATATCAAAGATGGAGAACATGGCATGACAGAGCACGAGAGAATGTTTGTTTATTCAGCTCGCCTGGTGGCGAAATCGAGAAATTAGCACCTATAACATGATGGAAATAGAATCAAATATGTCAGGTGCAGAAAGCACCATATGTACTTTACATAAATGAAAACAAATATGTGTGCCAACTGGTGGCTANAGATCTGTTGATCGCAGAGGTTTCACGAGATAGAAAATAATCATGCACAGTTCACCTAAATTCAGAAAACACGCACTGCGGAAGAAACAGATGACAGCTGGATAATGGTGCCGAGAACACCCTCTCCCCCCTTAGCTAACCACAGGACAATGTGGAAACGCACCAAGATAAAGCAGACGAGAGCAAGCTAGAAGCAAAGTGCTACACCTCACCTGCCGCCAACCTTCAGGAACCAGGGCACGTGTTTTGAAAGGCATTGTTCTGCATTCCACCACCTCACCCCCTCCTCCGCAATAATAGAGATACGTCCCGACACTTAAGGGGGGACACTGGCAAGCATAAAAACATCTTTACGAGAGAAGTGGGGCCCCTTGATTATTACGGAGCCGACAGATTAGTCGGGTCAGTCAATTATTACCGCCCAGAGACGTTAGTTCGAGAGGGCAGTCAGTTGAATATCGCCGCGCAGAGAGAAGTCAACCGCTCCGAGGGGGCCGGGGGCACATCGGAACCTCGGCCACATCAGTGGGTCAGTAGAGCAGCAACCACAGCGAGACGACACCTAGTGCGGGCCTGTTTCCAAGGCCGCCCCACACCGCCGGAGCTCATCCCCAGATGACAGCCTACCAACACTCACCGCTGAGTTAAGTATAAAAATCGGCGCCCAGAGAAGCCCCACTCAATCACGAAGTCGCCCAGTTAATACGAGTAGTCAAATAAGGTACCACACCTCGGAAGTGCTGATGTATGTAGTTCTTGTGTAAACTCCAGACAATATATTCGTCCTTCAAAATGAAACAGTAAAAGACTACATTATTGCAAACCCCTTAACCTTCAGGCATCATATAGTCTGTGCCTGGGGGCATTAACGACACTATAAGCCACACTGTCTTCCACAGTAACAGTGGCGTAACGTCAGCCTGGTGGATTAATTAATACACTTGTGCTCCCTGGTGATAATAAAATAAACAAATGACAAACTAAAAAATAATATGGTGGGTGGAGTGCATTTGAACAAAAGGGGTATGTGTGATGGGGATGGAGGCCTTCCCGACTAATTAACCAATGAGAAACATTTGTAAGGGAGGGAAAAAGTGTTCACATTGTTATTGATTGGAAGATCTTCGGTCGTCTGGTGGACATGGTGCTGTGGAGGACCTCCGGAAATGAAAGTATTGAAATATTATTTTTTGAAAATTATTTCTAATAATATAATTTTATGCATTTTTTATAAATTCTTAGGATAATTTTTGTTTTTTTTACTATTTTTTAGTGTTTAGGTCAAAGGTCACCATGTCAAAATTTATGATCATGGTCATTTGAATATAAGATGGCGGTAATGTGCTCGCTGACTTTTATGAATTTATTAAATTTGTAAAAAAAATTCTCGAGTTTTGGTTTTTAAGGTCATCCAAGATCATGGTTATAGGGTGAAGGTCGCATGGGCCCAACATGGTGGTTAGGTGATGTCATAACATGGTGGCTGGTCGGTTTCAGTCCCTCATCACCTCTAAGTCCAAACATTGAAAATTTGAATTCTCTATTTTTAAAATATATTTTAAATGGTATGTAAAAAATTCATTTTTTAATTTTTTGGTTTAAGATTTAGGTCATAGGTCAAGATCACATGGATCCAATATGGTCAAGAAAATGGCTGGCATAACCAAGATGGCTGGTGGTTAGGTCTGACTCAAGACTTGAACTCTTGTATCGATTTGGCATATCCTATACATATAAAACCAATATGGCCTCCACTGCACTTCCCCCAAAAACAATTCCCCCAAATTTGTCAGATAAATTGAAAATTGTCTTTCAGGGGATAGTTTTTGCAGTTGGGGAGATCAATGCATTTTGTATGGTAAAACCGGACATTTTAAGGAAAAAACGAAAATGTTGAGGGAAATTGAGTCAATTTTGAGGTATAAAAGAAAATTTTGAGGGTAAAATGGCCGCCATAAGACCGGAACGACAGAACAAGAACTGATCCAATCTCCGATGCCGGACGCTGATGACCCAGAACATACTTGTCCATTCTACTGCTATTGAAAACGTGCCACACTGGAGACTAGTGGCAGAGTATTAATTTATACGTTTTGGAAATTCAACCACACTTAAGAGCCAAAAAAACTGGTACACCTGCCTAATATCGTGTAGGGCCCCCGTGAGCAAGCAGAAGGCGCCGCAAGACAACATGGCATGAACTCGACTAATGTCTTAAGGTATTCAGGAGGCATTTCACACCATGAATACTGCAGGTCAGTCCCCAAATCCATAGGAGTGCGAGGCGGTGGAGATCTCAACTGAACAGCACTTTACAAGGCATCCCAAATATGCTCAATAACGTTCATGTCTGGTGATTTAGGTGGCCAATGGAAGTGTCTAAAGTCAGAAGAGTGTTCCTGGAGCCACTTGGTAGGACCTCTCGACGTGTGGGGTGTCGCATTGTTCTGCTGGAATTATCCACGTCCATTGGAATGCACAATGGACATGAATGGGTGAAGGAGATGGGACAGGATGCTTACGTATCGGTCACCTGTCAGAGTCGTATGTAGACATATCAGGGGTCCCATTTCACCCTACTGCACACGCCCAATACCATGACAGAGCCTCCACCAACTTGAAGAGTCCCCTGTTGACATGTAGGGTCAATAGATTCATAAGGATATCTCCATACCCGTACACGTCCATCCACCCGATACAATTGGAAACGAGACTAGTCAGACCAGGCAACGTGTTTGCAGTCATCAACAGTCCAATGACGATGTTGGCGGGCCCAGGCTAGATGTAAAGCTTTGTGTCGTGCAGTCAACAACGGTACACGAGTGGGCCTTTGGCTCCGAAAGCTCATATCAATGACGGTCCGTTGAATAGTTCGCACGCTGGCATTGGTTCACGCCCCAGCATTGAAATCTGTGCCAATTTGAGAAAGGGTTGCATATCTGTTAATTTTAATAATACTCGTCAGTAGTTTGTCCCGTTAGTTCACGATCTTTTTCCGGCCACAGCGATGTCGAAGATTTGATGTTTTACCGGATTCCCGATATTCACTGTACACTCGTGAAATGGTCGTACGCGAAAATCAAAATTTTATCGCTACCTCGGAGATGATATGTCTCATCTCTCGTGCACCGACTACGTATAACACCACGTTCAAACTCCTTAAATTTTGTATAACCTGTCATTATAGCAGCAGTAACCGATCTAGCAACTTTGCCACACGCTTGTTGTCTTATATAGGTGCTGCTGACCGCATCGCGCTACTCTGATTGGTTCCATATCTCTGTTATTTGCATACGCACGCCTATACCAGTTTTTGTTTGTTCTCTAGTTTTGTTTACTAGTGTTATCCAATAAAATAAAGATAATCTCAAATTATATGAGGCTTTTGTTTACAGTACTATAAACATATTCTTTATAAGGTTACACCACAGAGAATGAGTTTCAGTGCCACGTATGTCAAACTACGTATTCTTCAATTCATAATAAGAGTGCAAAACAAGTTATTCATTCGATTTTGTAAAAAAAAAAATCAATTTTTCTGGAATTTACGTTTAATGTTGCAGTGAATTTTTCAGTACAAAAATATCGTGAGATAATAATAGATTATGAAAATATACCTACTTTTAACACCTGAGTGCAGTACAGATTTACTTACAGTAGATAAAAAATTGCTGTTCTACGGCACCTGACGTCCTGGCGGATACAAGCATACAAGCCAGTGGCCATCTTGAATGATGTCAGGCAGCAACCTCCTCCTCTATTATTCCTTGCCGACGTCCACTATGTTGGATTTCCCCTTTAGCTCTGTCATTCCTGGCCAACGGCGACCATTTAGGATGTCCCCAATTCATGCTCTTGCATTCCGTGTGGAGGGTTTTCTCAGAGAAACCCCGATTTAATTCGTTTTCTCACGCTCTCTCATTCCTTCCTACCGCATGTTACCACTTCATGATCTTGAATTCCATGTAGAGAGTTTTCTCTTTCTCCAATTTCACTGGAATTTTATTCATGCTATCCCACCCATATTCACGCCAGGATGTCAGGCTATCCCTCCCAGGTCCCCGCCATGATGCCAGGATTTTCTCCGTGCTATCTCTCACGAGACCTGTTTAGAATGCTAGGGTTTCCTCGATCTCCTATATTTTCTCACGATCTGTCACTTATACCTACCAGATGTCCCCACTTCATGCTCTGGAATTCTTTGTGCGGGATTTACTCAGAGTCCCCAATAAACGCTCTTGCATTCTGAGTGTCACATTTTACCTGAGTCCTCCCGATCTCCTTTATTTTCTCATGCTCTCTCTTCATTACATTAGCATCAACCCCGACAGCGAAAAGGGCCGCCAAACAGTTAAGGACAGTCACCAAATTCATTATATAGACATCACCCTAGACAACGAAAAGGACCTCAGTGTTAAGTATGCCTTAAGCCTACTTAAAGGCATACTTGGATGTAGTATCCGAACCGTTTAGGATACAGCTACCAAATTAATAAAATAGGTATCACCCGTGACAACGAAAAGGGCCGCAGGGTCAATTTTGACCTAAGCGCCCTTATAAGCATAGCTGGCTATAATACCCGAACCGTTTAAGGTAGACACCAAATTCATAATATAGAAATCATCCCCGACAACGAAAAGGACCTCAGTGTAAGGTTTACCTTATGCTCTCTTATAAAAATAGTTGTCAGTAATTTTTTGAACAATTCCAAATACAGCCACCAAAATTAATAACATACGTATCACCCCCGACAACGAAAAGGAACGCAGGGTCCAGTTTGCCCTAAGCGCTTATTTAAACATTGTTGGCAAAAATGTACGAATCGTTTAAGATAGTCACCAAATTCGTAACGTGGACATCATCCCCAACAACGAAAAGGACCGCAGGGTAAAGTTTGTCAAAAGCTCTCTTATAAGCATTTTCTGAACCATTGAAGATAAGGTCACAAAATTCAAAACATCCACATCACCCCAGACAACGAAAAGTACCGTTGGGCCAATTATGTCTTTAGCCTAATTATAAGAGTAGTTGGATATAATTTCCCAACTGTTTAAGTTACAGCTACCAAATTTGTACCACAGGTATCACTCCTGACAACGAAAAGGGCCACATGGTTAAGTTTGCCCTAAGCGCACTGTAGGCCTAGTTTGCATTAATTTCTGAAGCGTCTAAGATAAAGTCACCAAATTCATAACATAGGCATCAACCCCGACAACGAAAAGGGCCGCAGGGTCAAGTGTGCCCTAAGCGCACTTAAAAGTATAGTTGATTGTAATTTCATAACTATTTAATATACAACCACCAATTTCATAACATAGGCTTCACTACCTACAACGAAAAGGACCGCAAGTGTTAAGTATGCCTTAAACTCCCTTATAAGCATAGTTAAATGTAATTTCTCATTCGTTTAAGGTACAACCTCTAAATTCATATATTGATATTGCCCTCTCCCCTCCCTCCCGATGGCAAAAACTGCAGCATGGTCAAGTTTGCCTTAAGCGCTCTTATAAGCATAGTTGGATGTTATATACAATATCCAACAATTCCAATAAATGCGCTTAGGGAAAACTTGACACTGGGGGCCTTTTATTTGTCGGGCGTTATGTCAACGCTGTGAATTAGGAAACTGTTCCTTAAACTGTTCGGAAATTAAAACCGACTGCGCTTATAAGTACGCGTAGGGCAAACTTGGCCCTGCCTCGCTTTTCGTTGTTGAATATGATACCTATGCAATCAATTTGGTGGCTGTATGTTCAACCGTTCGGAAATTACATCTAACTATGCTTTAGGGTAAACTTAACCATGCGGCCATTTTCGTTGTCTGGGATGATACCGATGTTATGACTTTGGTGGTTGTATCTTAAAGTGTTCGGGAATAACATCCTGCTATGCATATTAGTAGGCTTAAGGCATACGTGCTCCAGCGGACCTTTTCGTTGTCAGGGGTGAATTTGGTGACTATATCTTAAACGGTTCGGAAAATATAGCACATATAAGTGCGCCTACAGCAAACTTGACCCTGCGGCCCTTTTCGCTGTCGAGGGTGATGACTATCTAATGAATATGATGGCTGTATCTTAAATGGTTCAGAAAGTACAGCCAACTGTGCTTATAAGTAGGATTATGAAAAACTTGACCCTGCGGCCTTTTTCTCTGTCGGGGGTTATCCTTATGTAATTAAGAGAGATCATGAGAAAATAAAGGAGATCTGGAGAACTCTGAGAAAACCCCGAACTCGAAACGCAGGAACATGATGTGAAGACGTCTAGTAGGACTTTGAGGAAACCCCCCCACATGGAATTCACTAGTGTGAAGTGAGGACATCTGGTAGGAATGAATGAGAGAAAGTGATAAAATTAAGGAGTTAGAGAAAACCCTGACGTTCTGGCGGGGACTCGGGTGAGATATCACGGAGAAAACCCTGGCGTCCTGGTGAGGACCTGTGAAGGATAGCCCGTAATCGTGGCAGGGAGCCAGGAGGGATATCATGGAGAAAACCCTGGTTTCATGGTGGGTACCTGGGAGGTATAGACTGGCGTCCTGGTGGGACCTGGGTGGGTAAGCACGGAGAAAACCCTACACACATGGGAGAGATAGCATGGAAATACCCTGGGAACCTGGGAGGTACAGAACAGAGAAAACCCTGGTGTTCTGGCAGGGACTCAGGTGGGATAGCATGGAGAATACCCTGTTATCCTGGCAGAAAGCCAGGAGGGACAGCATGGATAAAACCCTGGAATCATGGTGAGGACTTGGGAAGAATAGCCTGGCGTCCTGGCGGGACCTGGGTGGGATATGACGAAGGAAACCCTCCATATGTAGGAGGGATAGCATGGAGAAAACCCCAAGGGCCTTGGAATGATTGGAGAGATAGCATGGAGAAAACACTGCACACGGAATGCAAGAACATGAAGTGGGGACATCCGGTTGGAAGCAGTAAGAAAGTATCAGAAAATAAAGGATATCGGGAGAGCTCTGAGAAACCCCCCACCCCCCTCGGAATGCAATAATGTGAAATGGGAACATCGAGTATGGCCGCCGTTGGCCAGGAATGACAAAGCGGGTGGGGAAATCCAACATGGCCGACGTCGGTAAGGAATGACAGAGCAGGAGGTTGCTGCGTGACATCATCCAAGATGGCTGCCGGCTTGTCCGCCAGGACGCCAGATGCAGCAGGGACCCTATTTTATAACTACTACTGATAATTAAGCTAGAAGTGAGTCTCTTATATTTATTACTGCACAACCATCAGTTTTCCTTTGATTTCTGTATTCCTTTTTATAGCCGTCCCTTTAGTTCACACGACAACGGAAATGCTTACTGTACTGAATAACGTTCATAATCCAGCCCCCTTCCAATAGTATACCGAGTTGAAAGTTTCCCACTCAGATATTTCTTCATGCATAGAATAGTATACAATCCATCCTGTTCATTGGAGTAAGTAACACATTTAATGTTGTAGACGTAATGCTATGTTGCAGAGAACCATAATAAAACAAGTCGCGAATAAATATTTAATTGCCAGTGTCTTCAAAGCAGGCGCACGTCGTAATGTTACGCAAACTCCATAGGACTCAGTTAAATTCAGGAGATTTAATATCACATCGGGAGCGCTTATAGTGTTAGTATTTTCGCAGGGTAGATACGCCCTTACAAAAGAACCAATTTTAGCAATTTTGCCTCTCGGTTAAGTAAATTTTTCATCGCATCTACGATGAATATTTACATGGAAGGTAACGACGGTATCCGCAAATGCGTTTTAATCTTTTTTTTTTTTTACTGCTGTTCCTGTACACACAGACAAGAACTATGATTAAATTTTCCCTTCATTAATTGTGACGAGTTCCGAAAATTAAAAAAATTATTTTCTGCCGCAAGCGATTTTGCTTTATCAAATCAGACTTTTCAACCGTATGCGCTCGGGATAGGAAATTAAACAAAACAATATTGTTCTGTATATTTTCTCTCTCCCTTTTTCCTCCCTTTACCACTAGACTGGAAAGCCACTTTTCCATTGTTCCCTGATTATGTGAGCCAAGTTACAATCAAATTATTTCCTGCGCGCGAAGAATATATTAGTTCATAAAAAAGTGTTAACATCGATTTGGTTACGGAATGAATTTTTGTAACAATGGGCGTAATTCGGTATGGAATGATTGCTAGATGCAGATAATGTTTTACTGTGCTCGATAAATTTATTCCAATTAAATGGTAATTAATTATAAAATGTTTTGTAACGGCTACAAGAAGCATTCAGGTTTGTGTTCTTACTATACCGAAAAAGAAACACAAAATTCCGTCCTTATAATGTGCGTTTACGAGCGATAAATAAATGTTTGGGTGCTTTTTTTTACACTAAATGGCGTTTCTAAGCCACAAACGGTACGGAATAAAGTTTATTGCCTTTGAAATATACCGTTAGAATATGCTAATAAATGTTCTTAAATTGTGAAATATTCTGTTTCTATATGGTAATGTTCGTTCTTCCCAAATGTGCATGCTATTTCTCCGGCCAGTTAATGTTTCAAAATATACGATATTACATTTTTTTTCCTTAATATAATCTCGGATAGTTACTTTATGAGACCACGAAACTACAGACATGAGGTTATGAGGTTAGCTCAGAGGTTAGCTCAGACTTTTCACAGCAATTTGCGTTTGTGTTTTTATATATTATATATATACACACATACACTTACTCTAGAGAAAGAATCAACGTAACATTGCTGTCTGAAAGATAAAACAGAATATTTTTCATGTGTCTCATATATCGTAAAAAATTTTAAACGAGAGTGAATTTCCAAGGCTCCGAAGGAAACTACAATATAAAACCATGGAATAGTCTTTGATTTGAATGCCATATTTTTTTATTGTTTTGTCACAACTTAAGAGAGTAATTATCAATTTTATTTATTGAGTTTTTGGTTTGCTCAAAGATATTTCCGATAAATTAGAAACTTCTAGTGGTTTTCCCACGACAAAATTATATTGAAGTAATTATATAACTCTTGTGCTCTTTTCAATTACATAAATACAGATTGTGGAAGGCATTACCTAGTAGATTCTGTATTTCATTATGATAAATTTGCCATCACCACAAATTCATTTGACACGACTTATTCTCCAAAAAAGAATTGAATTGACAAAATATTATTTTCAGTGCACGATTGTGAATTGTTTCTCACTAATTTATAAAAATCTCAGAACGGTTTCCTTTAATAGTTCAAATCTATGGTTGCATTTGTATTAAAAATAATATTTTAAATACGAGTTTCATATTTATTTTAGTATTTGTAGTGACGTAATATACCATGAAACTTTTTTCTCGATCTTGCTAACTAGTGTACCTGGCGCAACACTATTTTTATAACTATTCGGTTTTAGGGTTCCACTATTTTCTTTTAAAATTTCACGTTTCAACTGAATTTTTTTTCGGAAGCAAACAGTTAACATACGGAAACGTACATGTCGTAAAACGGATCCGAGCTTCCTCCAAACAAACTAAGGAACCTCTTCGTATTTCCAATAGCTTCGGTTGTGGGAAATGACAAATGCTGAGTTTACGCAAAGTGTTCATCGCCTCTGAAGCCTGAAAACTGTTGTTCCCGCGGCAGTTATTATAGTCTTTTCGCGGTTTTCTCACGCTTTTTGAATCAAACATTTTAAAAAACATGCCAGGAATGAAGTGTTTGGTTTCATTCTAAATATGTCATATCACAAGCATTTTATGCTTGTGTTAAAATAAATTTACCTCTTTTTTTTGGTTGACTTGAACTCGCATATATTCAAGATATTAAATACAATATTTCGTTTATATTTAATAAAATTAAATACAGGGAGACATTAGGTGTGCTGCTAATGCCTAGTAAGAAATAGTTCGTATGCAAAATGTTATTACATTGAGTGCGCACGAATGCGGTGCGTTGGCCCCTGGTGTATTTTCTAACCTTTGTTTTAATGAGGTGGAGAAATATCCTGGAAGTATAACTTGAGCATGGCTTCAGAAAAGTTGTAAGTAATCTTGAATTTACTACATATTNTGGAGAAATATCCTGGAAGTATAACTTGAGCATGGCTTCAGAAAAGTTGTAAGTAATCTTGAATTTACTACATATTCACGCTTCGTAAAACCTTTATTTCAAACATCAGATATTAACACTAACTCCTGTAACAGTTAGCAACAATTCAAACAATCAAAAATTACAAGAATTGAATCATTACGTGCGTCGCGTTTATGACTTTAATTATTTTTAATACATACGTTATTTTACAACACATGGTAGTCCAACGATATAAGAGTAACGGCATGGTAATAATTTAGACAAATGTTCAAATTCTGCCATACATTACACAATTCGAAAATTTTAAATTAATTTTCTGTACACTATTAGGCACCTGTTTAACGAAAATTGAACATATTTTTCGTATTCTCTCTTTGTAAGATGGAAATACACAAAAAAGCAAATGCAAATTTACGGAGAGATTCCGTGAACTCAAGAGAAATTTTGTAAAATTTACAGAATATCCGTTATTGAAAATTTACCGTTTGTCCGTAATTATTTACCACTTCTTATCAGTAATTTCACGGATATTTTCTGTAGCAGCGTTCAAAACAGGTATCTATTCAGGGTACGACTTACGTACTTACATAACCTCAAATATACTTCTATAAAAGACACATAACAATGGCTTGCCTGGAATTCGAGTACGAATTCTTGTTTTTTCAATTTGCCTTTGCAGATTTGGCTTCCGATACCACTTGCGGTTTCATAAAAATGTTAATGACTGCTGTTGAAACTTTTTACTGGATACACTCCCGACTTACGTAATACTTTGATAAGCTTCCAAGCACGAACATTCTGTAGCAGCATGTCAGTATAAAGTATAAGAATGGAGGACATAAAGCATAAAGTTTTTTGTAGTTTTTATATTTATTTTAAATTTTAATTTATATAATTTTTTTTCGGCTCTATTCAGTGAGTGAATGTGTTAAGAGATTTGGGCGGCTCTTAAAATCTAGGTCTTGAGAGCCGATGACGGTGAAGTGAGGTGGTTATGGAGTAGCGCTGGAGTGCAAGGGCGGGGGAAACGGGAGATCCCCGAGAAAACTTACCGACCAGCCGCATCGTCCAGCATGATTCCCACAATCAAAATTACGGGGGCAGCCCCGTCAGAATCGAATCAGGTTCGCCTTGGTGGGAGGCGAGTAGTCTAGCCACTACACCACCGCGGTCCCCTCGGCTAAATTCATAGCCATGATTACTAGTTCCTGTTCAATGCTTCAGTTATTTGGTTCTTTCGAAGTACAGAATTATTCTCGATAAATATCTTTTACTATTTATCTCCCACTAGTATCACTAAAATGTTTGGAAGAAAATATTTTGATAAATGCGTGGTACATCTCAATGGACGAGTAATGAAACAATTATCGATACGGAGGAGCAAAATTCAAGCTGGTGAAGAAGGGAGGGAGGCAGACGTATAATGTCCATTTCATGAAAGTGGGGGGAATTTTGACATTTCTAGAAAATTAGCGTGGCCACAATGTATCCTTCCACCAGAGCTGTTTTGTCAATGAAGAACAAGAGGGTTGTTAACAAATGCATCAGTCCAATGCACACTTACATTTGCTGTTTCCGCTTGTTTCCTGTCATGGCAAGCAATGAAAGACTGACGTTAGATAACTTCCGTCCAGTAATCAATGTAGGATATTATAGCTAGGTTGACATTCCAGCCTGTTTTATTTTTGTTATTCCCAAGTTAAATTTTTTGGTGTTCTGTTTATTTTATTTCTAGGGGAAAAAGGAAAACAGTGAGGTGGATGGGGCTTTAATGTAACGTTTTTAGTGAGACGGCATTGTTTTGAGGTTCCAAGGAGAGTGCGGAATTTTTAGTTGCATTTTGTTTTGATGGAGCACTGGAAAATTTTGCTCGTATAGAAATAACATTCATATTATTATAATTTCGAAAGTGTTCACTTCAATGAAAAATCAAAGCGCTATACATACGTCGCTGTTCATATTCGTACAGATGCAGCAACATACGCACGCGCCCTTTGACCGGAGTTAACCTTACACTCGTTGAAATTACGATACAGGCAAAGAAACAAATATTATTTACACACTACAAAAGAGATGAAAGTGCGGCTTTTTTAGGCCACGTTCTTTTCAATAATTATAGTATTGGTTTACACATTCATTATTTACAAAACACGCAAACTTACTGTTTGTAAAATTCGCAACCTCTTGAACACGTGTTTTGCTACGCAAATCCTTGCAAGTTTACTTTAATAAAATCGCGTTTATTCATCACTAGCATTAAATAGTTTATTCGGAGTATTTTTGAGTAAAATCAACGCTATGCACGTCTCCTGAAATCAACTTACTTAATCTTAGAAACGTACTTTACGTTCGTGTCGCTTCATTGCGGATGGCGTGACTGTTAAGGAAAATGGCGGAACGAACAGTTTTACGAAGCTGTAAACACGTGCCGAGTAATATTACATTTCACTCAAGAAAACGATCCACAGCGGTACCTAAAACTACCTATGCTTAAATAAAGCAAATAAACAAAATAATTCACTACCGACAAAATATTCTCACACCACCAACAAGGTACTCGTTTAAACACGATGAGAAAAAACACATGTACAACGGCGTTGACTTGGCTGGAAAGTGGAAATTGGAAACATGGCAAGCCATTGAATGGAAACGTTTACTGTTCGTGCGTGTTGACATGCTCTGTCGTAATTGCCAACTACGTTTTTAAAGTGAATTCACTTCAAGCCCAAAAAAAGTAACTATTGCTGTTTAAATATATATATATATGTTGTAAGTATTATCAAAAATTTAAATTATAACTTTTATTTCTGAGCAATAATTTATTACACAGTCATCATCAATATCGCTAACTTAACAACATGCATCCCACAGTAATTCATCAGCTGATACAATACTTTACAAACGAGAGCATTTACTGTTTACATAGTGTGTCNGCCAACTACGTTTTTAAAGTGAATTCACTTCAAGCCCAAAAAAAGTAACTATTGCTGTTTAAATATATATATATATATGTTGTAAGTATTATCAAAAATTTAAATTATAACTTTTATTTCTGAGCAATAATTTATTACACAGTCATCATCAATATCGCTAACTTAACAGCATGCATCCCACAGTAATTCATCAGCTGANAATATATATATATATGTTGTAAGTATTATCAAAAATTTAAATTATAACTTTTATTTCTGAGCAATAATTTATTACACAGTCATCATCAATATCGCTAACTTAACAACATGCATCCCACAGTAATTCATCAGCTGATACAATACTTTACAAACGAGAGCATTTACTGTTTACATAGTGTGTCGGTTGGTCACATTGTCTGTTGAGATTTTAACCCACTAATACAAAACGGACAAAACTTACTGCTGTTTTGCTGGTGACCTCGTGTTCACAAATTCGCAAATTTGTTTTTTTTTATTTGCTCTTCATAAAAAGGTGTAGCAAAAAAACCGTTCTACTTTCGTTATGTGGGCAATTCACTGTGTATAAAATTTACTATAGAAAAATAAGAACTTTGCGTCCGGCGGCGGGATTTGAACCCGGATAAACAATTCGACAATCCAATACACTATCAACTCACCTACCGCGCTTTAACAATACATCGTGNGATTTGAACCCGGATAAACAATTCGACAATCCAATACACTATCAACTCACCTACCGCGCTTTAACAATACATCGTGTTGTAAATACGACATTTTCATAACATGATACATGTACCTGTTAGTTTCTAGTCATGTTAAGAGTGCATGCGATCTGGGTTTTTTTTATTTCCGTTTTACAAACAGGGGTAAGAAAAAGAGTGCTATTTTCGTAATAAATTCCTTTGTGTATATCAGATAATTTAAAATATTTTGTCCTGTAGAGGGATTTTAACACGTATCGAAAAATTAACAATCTATAACTCTAGACACTCACCTATCAAACCTTTACACGAAGTACTAAAGTGACTAATGGCCCTTTTTTAGTTTTAAGTCGTGTTAGAGGGTTAGCTATTTGCGGTTTATAAAACGAAGTTCCGAAAAAATTGTTTTATTTTTGTTATGTGCTTGTTTTACTGTGTATACAAAAGGTTGGTCATGTACGGGAATTTAAACCAGAACCAACGAATTAGCACTCCAAGTGGTTCGCCACTCACCTACTACTATTTTACACGAATTAGTATTGTGAAGGTATGATTTTATATGCTTCAGGTTTTATCGGCATTATTCGTCTCTCAAAATCGAAGCCACATCAATACGAAGAGTTTCCGTATTTTATATAATGCCTCGAGTAAAGGCAATAAGCAGTAATGCCTCACGGAATCCGTAAATTAACTCTACATCTCCAGAAAATTTATATAAATCTACAGAAATTATTAACAGTGCACTTGCGGTCCTCTGACGAGCCCATGCATAAAATTTCTACTCTTGATGAATCCTCGTAAGGCCGTTCAAGAAGTATTATTTTGATTTTGAGATNGAGCCCATGCATAAAATTTCTACTCTTGATGAATCCTCGTAAGGCCGTTCAAGAAGTATTATTTTGATTTTGAGATTTTTTTATGGTATTGTGACGTGATATAAATGATTAATTGATAAAAATACCAAATATTTGGTCAGATTACATTTGATACCAATAAATTAAAAAAAAACATTTTTATGCGAATTTTGGTTCCAGTTAAAGTGTTCTTTGAAATCACACTCATGGCATCTTGCAAGTTCTTTTTAATCCGCCACTCGGTTTACTTGAGAGAATTTAGCTTTCGGTTCCACTGACTTTAGATTGTATCTCAAAAGTTTCAATTGCAATACGGGCGAACAGTATAAAATATTTCCCAGAAAATATGCTCATAAGGTTCTGATGGCAGAAAATTATTTTAAGCTCTAGCCTTACTCAGTAATTTTGCTCAAATCTGAGTCATGTACAAAAAGTTAGAAATTCAAATTTACAGTAGTTACCGTTAAGATTTCAATGGTGCCATACTTTTCTAAGACTGTCATTTAATTTCACAACTAAAAAAAAAGTTACATGTAATAAAGTAAAAAGATATTTGAAAAGCATATAGAGTTATTTTCAAAAAAAATGCTACTTACTCTTACGAAGCCCATTTAAGGAAATTTTCTCGTCAAAATGTAACTTTACTTTTTCTGTTTCCGTGTTTAGTTTTTATTTTGGAGGTGAAAATGGTTAAAAAAGAACATTCTAATAATTCATTTTAGGCACGAAAATTCCGTTACAGGTAATAGAGTGTATCAGTAGTCCTATGAAAANGAGCCCATGCATAAAATTTCTACTCTTGATGAATCCTCGTAAGGCCGTTCAAGAAGTATTATTTTGATTTTGAGATGTTTTTATGGTATTGTGACGTGATATAAATGATTAATTGATAAAAATACAAAATATTTGGTCAGATTACATTTGATACCAATAAATTAAAAAAAACATTTTTATGCGAATTTTGGTTCCAGTTAAAGTGTTCTTTGAAATCACACTCATGGCATCTTGCAAGTTCTTTTTAATCCGCCACTCGGTTTACTTGAGAGAATTTAGCTTTCGGTTCCACTGACTTTAGATTGTATCTCAAAAGTTTCAATTGCAATACGGGCGAACAGTATAAAATATTTCCCAGAAAATATGCTCATAAGGTTCTGATGGCAGAAAATTATTTTAAGCTCTAGCCTTACTCAGTAATTTTGCTCAAATCTGAGACATGTACAAAAAGTTAGAAATTCAAATTTACAGTAGTTACCGTTAAGATTTCAATGGTGCCATACTTTTCTAAGACTGTCATTTAATTTCACAACTAAAAAAAAAAAAGTTACATGTAATAAAGTAAAAAGATATTTGAAAAGCATATAGAGTTATTTTCAAAAAAATGCTACTTACACTTACGAAGCCCATTTAAGGAAATTTTCTCGTCAAAATGTAACTTTACTTTTTCTGTTTCCGTGTTTAGTTTTTATTTTGGAGGTGAAAATGGTTAAAAACGAACATTCTAATAATTCATTTTAGGCACGAAAATTCCGTTACAGGTAATAGAGTGTATCAGTAGTCCTATGAAAANCGAACATTCTAATAATTCATTTTAGGCACGAAAATTCCGTTACAGGTAATAGAGTGTATCAGTAGTCCTATGAAAACATCGATACTCCAGTTCAGTGCTTTTCGCGTGCATAGAAACGACGGGGCATCCCTTAGCACTCTTCCGTTTTTTAAGCTTCCAATGCGTAAAATAACTGCAGCAGACTGCACCTTGTAGAAGTGAAAATGGCAAATTTCCATTTCTCCAGCACGCCAATAAATCGACTGTGCGGGAAGCGATATGTGGGTTGCCATCGGCATTTACCACGCTGGGTAAGACAGTGTCGCGTCTGAGGCGCTGCAAGGTTGGCGAGTCTGCAGTTTGTTGTGAGGCATCGCCACCCCTGGACACGGGGGGGAGCGAGCCTACTCTACCTCTCTCCACTACATTTCATGCTTCCTGCAGACCTCGCTGTCTCGACCATCGCGTGACCCAAATAGCACTCCGACGGGAGGAGAGGATACTGAATAATTTGAGACAGTATTCACTTGCACACTGCAGGTGGTGGAGGCAGCTGTGTATGTGGTTTTCATGACATATTTCGTACAAATATTTATTGCGTAATATTTTTTGTGATAACGAAACTACATTGTTATTATTTACTTGATAATGCCTATTATAATAATATTATGTTTTTTATTCACAGATGATAAAGAGGATCCTAATGTAACGTGTACATTGAGAAGACACATAAAAATAAACGACCATAAAGTAAGTAATTCAATAATAGTAAAGTGGAAATTACATTTGTGTCAAGAACAGATATTTAAATTTTAATTCATCATTGCTTTTTCAGGTAATGGTCTTTGAAAAAGGCATAGCTTCAATTTAAATACATTTCTTATATTTTGTCAGTCAGGCAAGAAGGTTGGTGTTGTTCTCAGTTTCATATGTATCTGATATAAGTTGCAACCATATTACGGTAAACAAGTTGGCAGGTAACTAAACAGTGACAGTATTTAATTCAGGATGTGGACAATATTCATTTCGATCTGTGTAATTGTTAGAGAGGTTAACTGGTTGCATTTACAGCTTACGGACCAAGCAGGTTGTATATTCTCTGTTGTATCGAGGAGATAAGTGATGCAACTGATATGGATGCCGAAAGCTCAGAAAGGGGTTAAAACTTTGTGGAGGAAATTTCATATTTTTCCATTTTAACCGGAATGTCCTCGATTGGTATCGAATTTAACCAATATTTGAATGAGAAAAATACGTGATTCTTTGTTTATTATTCGGTCAGTCTTCATATGAAATGTTTTGGCAAAGGTGACAAACGTGCATGAATAATCAAAATGTAAATTATGTCATTTCATTGCTATTGGCAACGAGTTTTCTTCAGTGATGTGGAATTAAACGGATTAAGATGTGTTTCTTATATAAAAAAACTCACAGACATTAGGCAAACTTGTAAATGGAAAATAGTTCAGTTGTATGGGCTACTTACATCTGCATATGCTCTTATGAAGAAGTCCAAGAAGATAAATGTGTGTGACGGCATATAATGAGGTCATATCAGAGTACATAGAGAATGAGACAGTACTACATAACGAACGTGAAAAAGAAAGGGAAGAGTTATTAGCAATGGATAATGAACATGTTGAAAAACGTCAGAAAAATCTAGGCTGGACATACGTTCACAAGCTACTGTTTATCTCTACATGAACAGATCCATGTACCGTGAACCAAAATAATTATAAGATGCTGTAATGAGACAGTTATTTTGTTAGAGGCAATAGGAGAAACGAGAAACATTGATACAAAGCGAAGAACTGCAGTTTTAGTAGACATGAAATAAAATATTCATAAGGTGCAAATAAGCTTCGATAACAAAACTGAAACATGATGGTATCCAAGTAGCCAAAAACAGTTGGCGAACTATTGGCAGTGGTAGTAAACGTTTGAATTTATGAGTGTCACAAATTCTTATATTGTTCACAATTTGGTCGCTACCTATTTTTTTAATAATTTTAATGTGAACCAATGCTATCTCAACGATTGTTAGAATACTACAGAAGACCCACAAGCAGACGATACAATAAATGCTAACTATTATTTCCTGCTGAGAAAATATTAGCAGCACGTTTAGGAGCTATTTGTGGTGTGCCAACTGCTGCTTAATGTTGGAAGCATATTAGCAGCAAGCTTGTGGGCCACTTACTGCATGCCAAATGTTTTTTACTGCTGGGATGTAATAACAGTAAGCTGCTGGGCCATTTGTGGTATTCCAACTGTCCCTTACTACGTAAGAAATATTATCAGCGAGCTTATGGGCAACTAATGGCATGACAACTATATGTTGTGGTAAAATATCAAGTAGCATATGTATAGTAACTTCATTTTTTTTTATTTTATTGATATGTGAAGTAAAGTTAGCATGTCACAATACTAGTAATAGGAGTAATAGGTTTGAGTGGCTCTTAACAACGAGGTCTTGAGAGCCGATGAGGGTGAAATGAAATGGGAATGGAGCAGCGCTGTAATCCAGGGGCAGGGGAAACGGGACATCCCCGAGAAAAACCACCGACTAGCGGTATCGTCCAGCACGATTCCCACTTGCGAAAATCTGGGAGTGACCTGGACGCGAATTGAACCCGGTTCACCTAGGTGGGAGGCGAGCAGGCTAACCGCTTAGCCCCTGCTAGTAATAGGAAAAAAAAGTTTCTAGACAGTAAACCTGCAAAAAACCATTCAAAAATTCTTTATTTTACATTTCAAATACCAACTAACAGTATTGCGAAACTAAAATATTAGCCTTTTTAACCAAACGCGTAAGTTTCATTACTGACTTGTAATACTAACATAAATTGTGTCCATAACATTGTTACCAACTACACATTAGCTTTTCCATGACTACATTGTTGATTGTTGATAGCATTCTAGGCCTGTAAACTCAAGGGTTATGAGTTCTATTCCATGTTATTCCAAAGGGTTTTTTTCAATATAAATGGAAGATTTAAAATAACTGTTTTCAATGGGGTGAAAAATAATTGCAATTCGGGAGAGGGAGGGTTAAAAGCGCATGAAAAGCTGCTTTCAATTGGACCACAAGTGGCAAATATATGGGATGTAAGTGACAGATTGCTGGTCAATAGCTGGGCCATAAGTTGGCTGGCAAAAGTTGGTTAACTTACGGCAGGCCAAACTCAGTAAGCTAGTGGACCACTACTGCCACGCATGGCCTACTAATTACGCTGGCATACTTGGGGTACAATTGGCTACGCAGAATCATGCTACTTATGAGCATATTGTAATTTGTTAGACGGAAGTTATCTGAAAGTGGCTAAGATTTAGCCAAATTTCACACGTCATTCAAGAGGCGTCATATGGGCCACGTGCATCTGCGGTGCGTTACAGAGGTTGACTGATTATGGAAATCGTTTTTTGGCTACTCGATCAAGCAGATTTGCACAAGTGGCCCAACTGATTTTTCTTACTTGGGACATCAGTTGCATTACAAGGTTCGCTTTAATGAACATTTTTTTTGCGAGTGTCTGGTACTGATTTTCATAAGACATACTATTTAGTGATCAAGAGAAAGAGTGTCGAAATACTTGTCGTCTTGGCTGTGGAGAATCAAAAGGTACAGGAACATGTAGGTCTTATCAATTCTTTCAGTGAGTTATACAGGGAGTAACCACGATATTTTGATATTGATGGCTCAAAAATGGCATGTTAATTCATGGAATATTGTAAGTTGTAAGTACTCAAGCAAAGTAGCTGTGAATTGAGAAATACTTTCTTGCATTTTGTAACTAAAAGGGAGAGTCACTTTTATTTACATAGCCGACAACAAATATCTGATTGTTTGTATCCATTTAGATAGCAATGGCCTCTGAGAGATGGGAAATAAAGATGAGTGATTTAAAGAGAAATTGGCGGGGCTGAAATTGATATTCGGGTGTTATAGGACATGTTACAATTGTTGTCAACAAATGTGGAAAATTCGGTCCTCAGATTACCAGGTGCATTCTGCTTTTGGTGTAACCTGTACAGCNTTAAAGAGAAATTGGCGGGGCTGAAATTGATATTGTTGTCAACAAATGTGGAAAATTCGGTCCTCAGATTACCAGGTGCATTCTGCTTTTGGTGTAACCTGTACAGCGATCACGACATGCAATGGAAGTTGCAAGGGTGAAGAAAGTACGAGTAATTCTGTGCAAACTTCTGACAGCAGAAAGACGCATTATACCGCGTAGCCCGTCCACGATAAGCAATAGCATCCGCGCAGCAAGTTACAGCAGGGCCGAGAATCTCGGCGAGAAGGTTGCTCAAAACTTACTCGGCGTGTCATCATGACATCTGATGCATGCAGGCTGCAACATCGTGCATGAAGCGTTTCCCAGAGAAAATATACAAGCTGGTGGAAATACACAAAGAACTGCCGTCGCACCATCTGTGTAACCTCTGAATTAGGTAACTAACATCCTTGGGACAAGCTATCTTGTGGTCCACCGTTTACTACACTCTTTATGGAGCAAATTTAAAAAGGGGATTAATGCTTGAAATACATAAAAACACAAATAAAAGTATTACTGTTCATTTTTACAATGTTGACATCACCTATACATCATTGCAATTGACTAATTTATTCATAACTGGGAATTAAACTTTTCGTTTAAGTATGTTTTATTTGTATAATATAACTTGTGTAATCGTACCACGTCTATGTTTCTGTCAATTACATAGAGTTTTTTATCAACATAGGAATATTATTTGAATGTCTCTTGCAGTATGGTAATTTAATATATGAAGTGTTAATTTTGACATACCTCATTGCTGAGCTCTTTTTTGTTTGCAGCTTAAAATACAGAATATTTTCTAAGACACAAAAAGTTTATAAAAATAAAAAGTATCCAAGGTTTACTTTTGTGTTGATGGCAGCTAACCATGGCTTGTTTGTAAATTATTTATATTTGTATGGCCATGTGCCATTGTTGCATCCTGGGTCTTCTGCGATGTAAGCCCACAAAAAATCTTTGCTGTAGTTTGTGAATGAAGTAATAGCTAATGCAGTCTCAAGCCCACTAGTCTTCAAATCATTAATGATGTTTATTAAAATAGCAGAACGATAGATGTTTAAAGAAGAAAATCAGTACGACATCAAACATTTTTGTTAGCCGTGATCTTGTTACAAAAAAGTTTAGTGGCACTTGCTCAATGCCTTTACCTACCTGGATCTACGTTAGTTGGGTTTGCAAGTCAAAGAGTCGAGAAGTGCAAGGCTGACGCCAATGAGTGCATCAGTAACTCCATCGTGTCAACGCACAAGGCCACTAAAAACTTGGGTACAGTATTATTCAACGGAGCCGTACATCTGTGTAAGTGGGATTTTAAGTGGTGACACTGTACGTTTATTTACGGAAAGTATTTTACAAAGTGAAACGGAATCATCCAAGTTTCATAACGGGAGACGGAAATGGCAGTTTTCGTCTTCATTGAGAAGCTCCAATCAGAGACTTAACTATAACCCCCGCACACCACGAAATGTGTGAAGGGGTTGGAGGGGGCAAAGGCAAGCACCCCATCCTTTTTCACCAATTTTGGCTGTTTCTGTTTGCTTATTTTATAATGTGCGCGTGACTTAGTACACGATCACTTTACATTTCCTTACGGCAGAATTAGCCAGCCATCTTTGATAATAAACGCTAGAGGTCGGGACACCTGTTTACAGCCAAAAAATTTCACGATTAGTTGTACTGAAAAACAGATTAATTAAGAACCAATTTTGTGGTTGGAGGATGTCAACTCTCGCGCGTATTACGTGTCTGCTAGCCATTCACGGACGTTCAGTATCGGGGTAACAAAGTCTGACTGGCCCAGAAGAACAGGAAATGTCTTCTCACACAGACACACACGGCCAATAGCAAAAGTAAGTTTGCAAGTTTACACGTGGAAGTTGAAGTCTAGCGTGTGCGTGAATGTTTTCGCGAAATACAGGTGGCTCTAGCTATCGTGCTATAATATGTCGCTCTGACAGAAAAGGCTAATTTTACAATTTGTTTATATATTTTGAATGCTACTTGTGATTTATTAAAAGAAAATTGACAACCATCTTTGCATTTCGTAATTAATTGTTTCCGTTTGTGTAGAACTCAATATATTTTTTTTGTTACACTGTGCATTTATAATCTACACAATCTTTTTAATTATTTCAGTTGTTACTAGTAATGGAAAAAAATATTTTTATTCGTTTGCTTAATATAGTTTCACTGACATAAAAATTTTAAAAAATACAATTATGTTATGCAAAAACTACAATATTTTGAGGAAGGCTGCCCAAAATATGTTTTAATTGCGGGTCCGACTTAAAAACGTTTCTCCAGTGACTCCATGCACACAATTATTTATGTATTCAAGGGCTTAGCAACTCTATTCGAGAGTCAGACAAGAGGGTGACTTAAGGTTGCCATCTACACGTAGCTGAAGTTCAGAAGTTCGGAAACGATAAGGTCGACACTGCACCGCTCAACAAGTTATAGTTAAACGGTTTCATTCTGCCAAAAAATATTTTTTAAAGCACAGATATTTTATTGTAGAGTGCTTGCTTACCAAAATACATAAATAATTGAGGATCTAGGTGCACGAGCATCGTGCACAATGTTTAAACAAGCGGTAATTGGATATATCACCCAAATGTTGAATAACACTGAGCACATTTGGTAGAGTACGAACACACAGGAAGTTGGTAAACAGCGCGCTTATTGATCGTGTTTTTCAGCGCTTATTACTATTGTGGGCAGCCATGTAGAAAGCTAGAAGCATGTACAGTTTCCGGATAGCTTATTGTGAGAAGATATGTCTTCAAATAAGAATTAACAGTTACCATATAAAAAATAATATAAAATTATTTACTAAAATAATTCTTTCATTTGTTTGGATATTTCATTCCAGCACTTGTCAACATAATGCCTGTTAGCGCTTTCTCTTGTTTGTCACAAATCGCTCTTACTTTCGTCTTTTTTTCTTTCGGATACTATAGAAACGGATTGATCTACATTGACTATTGTTGAACGAATGGTAATGAAATCTTAATAGAGTAGTATAAAAGCAGCGCAGTAAACAACCAGAATAGGAAAGAATCCTGCCTGTGATTATTGCGTTTGCAAGAATAATAAGCGCCAGCAGAAAGGTTTCAAACATACGCATTTGCTTGTCAGCGCTGCCATTCAGCGCCGACAAGCTCGGACACGCTTGTCTCTATGTGCGGGTGCATTTGAAATATAAGTGCATTTCATTTGCGCTTGTTGACGCTTGTGGGTGCCGGTTCGCCAGCGCTAGAAACAAGCTCTCTACGTGTCGTACCTAGTCTGTGTGTAATAAATACCCTTTGTTCTCCGTGTGGGGTGAGGAATTTAAGATTATTTTTTTTTAACTCTAGGTGAGTGAAAAATTGCAACTTTAGTGTATTCAATGAAGTGCTGAGAGAATGTGAATGCGAGAAATGAACTCCGTTTGCACAAAAAAAAGGACATCAGAATGACTTATAATTGAGGAAACACGTTCTAAAAAGTTTATTCGACGGTATTCTTTTCTAATCAAGACAAGTAATTATTCACGGCCCCTTTAAAAAAATCCTAACTGTGCAGACAGTAAGACTTAAGTTAACCCATCTAAAAAATCGAATTTTTCAATTTAGAACGACACAGGGGTAGATGCGGCAGATTTAAGTGAATATAGAGCGTTGTTAATGCGACCCCAAACTTTCGAAGTGTTTTCATTTTACAAAGCATTTCAACAGTTTATTTTACACGAAGTCTGTATCATTGAACTCGAAAGGAAAACATATGTAGCCACAAAAATTTTAAAGCTTAGTGGAAACAATATTTTGTTGCAATTGACCCGACCGAAACGTTTGTAATAACTGCAAAACAATCACGCAAACATGTATTGCTGTTCGGAACCTACAAAGGAATGGCGTGGCACAAAAAACACACACACACAAAGTCACAAATAAATTCCAATAGATCAGTTCCCGCACGCAAAACATACACATGCACATTCACAATGTATATATATACGTCAGCGCTTTGCAAGAGCAGGCAAGAAGAACGTCCGCAGTTATTGAAAAAAGGTTTATTCTTGCTTAGAACAATATCACACGTGTAATTAATGTGGTATAACTATTCGGTATCAGAGTGTTTTGCGTACTTGGAAAAAGAACTGCCCAAGTGACTAATTTTAACACTTTTTCAGAACACATCTTATAAAAATGTCAGCTNGTGACTAATTTTAACACTTTTTCAGAACACATCTTATAAAAATGTCAGCTAATATTTTTTTTCTGGGAAAAGTGGTTCTTAATCTTAATAGTATATTAAAATAGTATATTGTAAGCAAAAACAACAAAAAAATCACTTTCCATATAATATAGTTATTGTGTTACTGTACAAACGACTGAACNGGATACTCGATAGTGCACTCGCAGGTTTCCTATGGTTTTACCATAAGAGTACGCAATACGGAACAATCACCAAATAGTCTATTGTAAGCAAAAACAACAAAAAAATCACTTTCCATATAATATAGTTATTGTGTTACTGTACAAACGACTGAACATATTTTCTTTAAGTATTAAGAAATTATTATTTTTTATTGAATTTTAAAATTTGTTTACCAAGTGGCCACTTTGTAGAGCTATGTCGGGTAAAGTGGCGACTGACTGGATGTTTAAGTTCTTCGCATTTATCAGTTTATCCATTCTGATATACAATCTACATCCATCAGCTGGGAACCGAATAGTGTACTAGTAAGACACGAATACCAAGGCCCTTGCCGAGCGGCGGAATACCGTGTTACCATAGCGACAAGCGACCGCACGACTGCTACTGGCTACTGCGCAGTGCTGGCACTGGCCAACAGCGTCAATGCCTGCTCACGACTTATTTGTAACCAATAAGAGTACCAGGGGCTTACTGGAAGTTCATCCCTCTATTTTGTCCAGCCAATAATAAAACAGTAGAGTAATATGTGACATATGAAAGTCTCGTACGAAATCAGCACAAAGCTAAATCATAAAATATTAATGAGGCAAAATGTGCTGATGCGCCAGGCTGACGTAGCGCCAGTGTCCGGGTCGCCAAGCGACCGTACAGATTCTGCTTCGAGGAAGAGTAGCCTAAGTTGAGACACTCTTTCCCCGTTCAGCGCTATATGTGTTGTTTCGCCTAACCGCGATATTATTTCTCCAATTTCGTGGAATGCATTGCAAGAAACGTGGCGAGAAATTTTTACGAAGTTAGCAAATTCAAAAATCATAACTAATATAATAATATTATAAATGCGAATGTGGGTTTGTTTTTTTGTCCTTATTTCACGTCGCAACGGAGAAACGGATCGACGTGATTTTTTGCACAGAGGTGATTAGAGGGCCAGGAAGTTACAGAGACTACTTTTTATCTCGAGAAAATAACTCATTCCCACAGGAATTTTTTTTTTGTAAAAATAGCGCTTGGGGTACCATACTGCTTCAATGTAAGTTGTTAGTTTGGTACGAAAGCACAGTATCACACAAAAAAAACGATAGTGACCCTAAACCGAATTCTACAGGATATACAAAACAATACAGACTTTATGGGAGGAATGGTTGTATTACTGGCTGGTGACTTCCGCCAAACTCTACCGGTGATTCATAGGGGCACACCTGCAAATGAAATCAAAGCCTGTCTCAAGTCGTCAAGCTTATGAGCAAATGTCAAGAAATTCAGCTTCATAACAAATATGAGAGTTCATCTATACAATGACGTTGATACAGGACATTATGCTGATACGATATTATTAATTGGAGATGGGAGGTTAGAAACAGATGCCGAGGGCTGTGTGACACTAACAGGGATTTTAGTAATTTGGTGCAGATTGATACGGAACTGATTGCTAGCCTTTACCCAGATCTACAAATAAATATAAATGACGACCAGTGGCTATGTAGAAGAGCGATTCTAGCACCAAAAAAATGGCATCGTTAGTGCTCTGTTCTGTGTTTATGATCAGTGTCTGTCGACTAACAAATGCCACTATTTTTCCTTATAAATTTGGTACTATAACAACGCAAGCAACATTCGATGACGAAGTTTTTCACCTCGCACTCATTGAAATTGAAAAGCAAGTGCAGAAGTTGTCAGGAAAAAGAAAAAAATACATTACCTTGATTTAAAAAAAAACATAAACAATAATTCTATAGTCCACGCGAGCGGAGCCGCGGGCACAGCTAGTAATATATATATATATATATAATTCTTTTTTTTGCTGTAGGGAATAAACGGCTTTATGTTAAGAAATATTACGGTCTATCTATAACGCTGAAAATATTTTGCAATAAGAAAAACATTAAAATTATTTTTAACGAAGCTTATCTTATTCATATCTATAATAAATCAATAAAAGGCTTATCAGGTATAATATTTCTTACTTGCTGCTAAGAATATCTCGCAGGGAGTGCCCTAGTAACCGCAGTAATTATTCTATCCTTGATACGATATTTAAACCCTGGATGTTTAAAGCAGAAATAGTGTTTATTGTCACAGAATTCAGTCTGTAGTCGAAGTTAATTCGAAACGTAATAAACATACAATATATATTATATATAATGCTGCTATTTTCAAAATATATAATAAGTTTAAAAAATATATAAATTCGTTTGGCCTAACGCGGAACTACAAGTGTGGCAAAAGTTTTAAGGGAGACGCAAACGCACACACACACACACACATACAGAAAGGTTAGCCCATAAGGCTATTGTTTCTCAGGAATGTAGGTTAAATTATAAGAATCAATAAATATAACAATCTTTNAAAGGTTAGCCCATAAGGCTATTGTTTCTCAGGAATGTAGGTTAAATTATAAGAATCAATAAATATAACAATCTTTGTTAATTTATGTGTTTATTGCTGAAATGCCAGTTTTAATAACATTTGTTGAAATTTCATTCATTAATTTCATAATTCGGTGTAAATAATATGTGAAAATAATAGATGGTGTAAACCTGCGTTGTTGAAATGTATGCTTTGTAGCTGGGGCATAACATTTCGTCGACAAGAGTGGTCATTAGATACCTAGGCATAATCACAAGCTCGAACAATATAAGTATGGGGAAGGAATCGGTTATGACTTACATTAAGAACAAAATCACAGCATTTTCCGGGAGTGATTTCTGGAAACCCCGTGGAAATAACGTGCTTGTGTGCATTCTTTTGTGCATATTATCGTATATTAATCTGTAAAAATGAACTAATACCCTATTCCTAACCAATCTGCGCCCAGATAAGTACATCATTTACTTTTGACCTAATGTGAAAATTATTTTACCTTTACCTGTGCTGCAAGAACAACTGTCAATGAATACATCGTCTGAATTAAGCAATTAAACACACCTAAGGTAACAATTGCGACATTGAAGTATTTGTTTTCTTAATAATACTAAAGAGGTCGATACAAACTTAAAAAAAAAATACGTACACAGTTTTACAGACTAGGGAAAACGTAACTAGCCACAGGTGTTTAGGTTTCGACAAAACNAAAAAAAAAATACGTACACAGTTTTACAGACTAGGGAAAACGTAACTAGCCACAGGTGTTTAGGTTTCGACAAAACCAAATTACACTGGCCGTAAATATTTGTGAAACAAAGTGTGCCCGTGTGTAAGGTGGCCGTACGCGGTGAGTTTCCGGGTCTTCAAATGGCCGTACGACTTCTGCTTTGTGGAAGAGTAGCCTAAGTTCAAACCCTCTTTCCCCGTTCANTCCGGGTCTTCAAATGGCCGTACGACTTCTGCTTTGTGGAAGAGTAGCCTAAGTTCAAACCCTCTTTCCCCGTTCAGCGCTACACGCGATGTTTCGCTAAACCCTGTTATTTCTCCACTTACGTCGAATGCATTACAATAAACGTGATCAATTTTTATTATGAAGTTAAAAGAAACAATAATTTTAGTTTTTTAACTATTTTACTTTAGTGAATAAGCAGCTTGATATTTATAATTTCTGTACTCTAACTATAACACTGAAAATATTTTGTACGAATTTAATTCAACTCTAGACGGAAATCATTGAAAGTGAAATTATTATTGTGTTAAACATCAGGGTTTGTATATGGTCGCAATGACGAAATATTTACCGCGGTCGCTAGGGCACTACCTACGAGACGTTGAAAGCAAGTGGCGGGAAATATTAAACAAGATAGTATTAATATATTTCAGAGATACGTACGCTAACTACAACTAAAATATTGATCATATATTTTTCATTATTATTTATAAAGGTAATATATATGCGGCAAATAATAATATTTTACGAACAGTGCTGCGAAATAAAAGTTATTATGAGAATAATTTTAATTTGATAAGGTAAAAAAAATGTCAACCATAAAAATATTAAGTGTGTGAATTTCTCATTCGTCGTGGTTTTACGGTTCTTGAAATTTGCAAGCAAGCATGCCAATAAAAATTGTAGTATCTAATTTCGCCTCATTGGAAAAATTGAGTATTCTTAAAAAAAATTGTATTGAATAAGTCGCTTTAAAGTTGTTGAAATATATGAGACGAAATAATGTATTGTGTTATCAAGTAGNAAAAATTGTATTGAATAAGTCGCTTTAAAGTTGTTGAAATATATGAGACGAAATAATGTATTGTGTTATCAAGTAGATTACGAAATTATTTGTAAATTATTAGAAAACGTTAACATACATATATTATACAGACAGATTCACCGCCACTCACATAGATTATTCCTCATTGGGTGTTATGACACATAAAGTCGTACTGTTTATATTTCTATTAGCTGTTGGTTGCATTTCCCTTACAAAATTANAAAAATTGTATTGAATAAGTCGCTTTAAAGTTGTTGAAATATATGAGACGAAATAATGTATTGTGTTATCAAGTAGGTTACGAAATTATTTGTAAATTATTAGAAAACGTTAACATACATATATTATACAGACAGATTCATCGCCACTCACATAGATTATTCCTCAACCTTCATTCCTCCTTGGGTGTTATGACACATAAAGTCGTACTGTTTATATTTCTATTAGCTGTTGGTTGCATTTCCCTTACAAAATTATTCCCTATGCTAGTTACTACGAGGTTTAACCGCTTTTCAAGAAGAAAAATGTCTCTAGTTTCTGAATTCAACAAGCAAGTGGGGTGGATTTGTGTTTATTCATGATAACTTTAATTTTTTTCATTCCTTTTATTAATCTATAAATGTCTTTCCTCATAAAAATATAAGTATTTATTAAAATAGTTGCGTTTTATATAGATTACTTCATTTTGTACCGTGATAGGGCTATATATATATATATATACAAAGCAGTGAGAAATAGACTCATTGGGGATGGTTGGGCCGGGCCGTCATTGTTGGCGTGTTTGCAGAAACGCACATAGGAGCGGATGGAGCCAAGCAAATCTGATTTGAACATAAATGACGACTTCGTTAAAGGAACGNTAACTTTAATTTTTTTCATTCCTTTTATTAATCTATAAATGTCTTTCCTCATAAAAATATAAGTATTTATTAAAATAGTTGCGTTTTATATAGATTACTTCATTTTGTACCGTGATAGGGCTATATATATATATATATACAAAGCAGTGAGAAATAGACTCATTGGGGATGGTTGGGCCGGGCCGTCATTGTTGGCGTGTTTGCAGAAACGCACATAGGAGCGGATGGAGCCAAGCAAATCTGATTTGAACATAAATGACGACTTCGTTAAAGGAACGGATTTCGGAACCACGAAGCTGCTAATGAACAGGGNTGCAGAAACGCACATAGGAGCGGATGGAGCCAAGCAAATCTGATTTGAACATAAATGACGACTTCGTTAAAGGAACGGATTTCGGAACCACGAAGCTGCTAATGAACAGGGTACAGAGGAGCAACTGTGGAGCAAGTACGCTTAGCATCAATATTACAATATGTACATCAAATCGTATCCCCTTAGAAATGCTATAAATCTAAGCACACAATGTTGTACTTTTTATTCTGAACAGAGAGGAATGCTGCTACTTTCTTTACACAATCCCGTTTTCACGCGAGTGGTGTTCAAGTCCTAAAATTCCTAAACATTTAATTGTAAGCAGTTTTAAAGCATGTTGTTGCAATTGGCGATATACTATTGAAGCGAGCTTTCAATGACACAGTGTAATAGCAGTCAAGAATCCTCACAGGTGGTTGTATATTAAAATTCTGAGAATCTCCATTCAATACTACAATGCAATTAGCGTTAAGGTAGTTCGCGGTAGGTTTATAAAGTATTATTTTTTAAAAAATTATTATTATAAACTAGCTACGCAAAATGTATATAGACTGTAATTAAAAGTTTCCACGTTGTTTTTAATGCCGAAGGATTATTTCTGGAGGCTATCTCGTTAGTCGATACACCGCAACTCTTAACATCTTCTTCGCCCATCGGCAAGATGACAAAAAACATCTATTTAGAGTTACAGTGCCTTATATCAGGGCGTTTTGGGCAAATAGTGGTGCAATTTCCAGCTGGTGAACGGAATTTTAAACCGGTGCGACTATTGGAGTATTTCAGCCCTCACCACTCGGTTGTCATGAATTGTCCTACATATACCTCATTGTAAAAGGGCATGATCAGGCAGTCCATTCAGCTACGGCCTGTTTACGCAATCATTACAATTTGAAAAGAAACACTTACACCAATTAAAATATTTCGTAGTGCCTCCGAAAGTAAGAATTTTTTTTTTACATACTCAGAACTATTGAAATGTCACATACATTCATTGGACTCTCCCCGTCTCATATTGTACAGGAAGGGTGAAATCATGATAAAAACACTATACAATTCATAATAAGAAGCCATTTCGCAATTAGACTTTAAGTTGCAGGTTTCTTATAACATATTACAGTGCTCTAATCACTGGCCGTTTTATTGCACGTGTTCAAACTGGAAAATTATGCTTCTAGAATGTAAAATACTCTGGTAAGCGCATAAGATGTAGTCATGGATATAAATCGAAAAAATATCGATTAGCAACTATCGACTACACTGATGAGCCATTACATTATGACCACCCAAGGCAAGGAAGGTTGGCCGATGGAGGCGTGGCCTATTTCTACTGGAATTTGTGACGTCAAGCCTAAGACGGGATTACGATGACCTCACGTTACACGTAACACGCATCACGCTATGCGTTCGCGTGTTCGTAAAACGCGTTGTTTTTTAATGGTATATTATGATGCTTCACGTAACCAGTAACCAGTGTGTACCAAATAAAAATTTCGGGGATTCGTTTTGTTGCTTTTCGGATTGAAAACTTTGCAAATTCAAGTTATACAGTCGTATTTTCGTTTAAATATTTATGTGGCAAGGATATATTTTGAAAGTATGGTGCTCGTGATGTATACAAACTTTGAAAATAATTAAGTTACGTCCTAGGAGAGAGCCATAACCTACAGAACGAAATGTGTCAGGAAGATTTAGACGTATTTTTCGTTCATGTGGAATAAATCGTATGTAATAGACTCTGATGCTGAGAAAATTAAATTGTGTTTAATGAAGTAGGCTTACTAAAAATTGCAAACTTAATGGTAAATATTCTGTATTTCCNTAATGAAGTAGGCTTACTAAAAATTGCAAACTTAATGGTAAATATTCTGTATTTCCTTCAAGCATTTTTACACCTCTGTGAAACATAATTAATGAACTGTGACAAAATAAAGCTCTAAATATGTACGACTTAAAAAAATTATATCTAGCCTAACTTTTAATACTCCCTTATCCTGATTCCCAGGAGAAAATTACATACGTAGTAGATAAATTAAAAATGTGAGCAGACAACATCGCAAAAATTAAAACTAACTCATGAAAAATAAAAATAACACAACATCGTCCATTTTGTGATTGGCCAGTGAGATCACGTGGTGAAGTCACGTATCACGCAAAAGGTAGACATTGAAAAGCTTTTCCTTCACGTGAACGTAACGTGAAATGATCGTAATAGTTCTCGTTGAAACACATTAGTCAAGGTGTAGCCGGCTTACATGAACGTGATGCTCGTTACTTGTTATGTGAAACGTGAAGTCATAGTATTCCTGGCCTTAAATATCTCCGACGGGAGGGTCTTCTTGTGGTTGAAAAATAGCGTGCTATGTAAAAGTAAACTCGTCGCTATGGGCGAACCAAACTTTCAAAGGGTATACAATATAGCACATCTGTACACAAATGTATCATGCTTCTTACAGTATGCTTCAATTTATTCTATATTTCATACTTTTTTGTTTAAAAAAAATATTTAAAGGTTTTTTGTAACCTTCGGAAGCTTGCACTCAAATTTTAAACATGTAGTAAACGTTTTTCCTCATTGTTTCAGATAGACAATTACCACATTGAAATGTAGTAAATGAACCACATGTTCTTAATATAGTCATTAGTTGACCGTTTAATTCACGCTACATTAAAAAATCGTATATTCTTGCATGTTNTTCACGCTATGTTCTTGCATGTTTTTTTTTGAATGGCTGATTTGCAAAAGCCAGACGTACCAGAAAAACTTCATCCAAAACCAGTTGACACATACTCTATTCATTACAAATAAAATAAACTACCACAAGAATAAAAAACATTTGATTAAGGACATGGCTTTATTATATATGTAATACGTACAATCTTGCTAGTAAGCGAGCCAAGTGAGGGAGAAAGGACCGCATTACACCAAACATTTTACAGTAAATGCATTAATTTTTTTTTTAATTTCCTTATTTCATTAGATCTGTTCTTAATTTAAGAAAACATAATCAATAATTATGCGTTTCTTTACATAAAAGTAATAAACACAAAACATAAAACGGTAAAATATATATGTCAAAGCACAGTCTGAAAAACTACAAAATAATTTCAAAATACGCCGCAAATGCAATACCTAAATTATTAAACCGAAATACATTACTTAAGGAAAATATGTGAATGCAAAATAATAAAGAAATTATAGTACATGTAGTAAGTACAACCACAGAGCGATTTGCAAATAAAAATAAAATTTGGAAAAGAAATTGTCACGCATAAGAAAGCAAACCCATATACTTGAATACAGTGGCATATACCTACAAGACTCAAAACCATTTGCAAATCAAAACTACATTAAAGACAAGAAAAATTTTCTCTATAAGAAAGCAAAATACAAGACTTAGCAAATTAACAATACATTATCGACAACAATATGCCATGTCCTGTACAAAAAAGTAAAAGTCCATACAACACATAATCAATACAAGATTTATAATTTCAGCAAAATTAATAAATACAGTATGAAGAACATGTTCTCTAATAGAAAAATTCTGTTATAAAACATANTTATAATTTCAGCAAAATTAATAAATACAGTATGAAGAACATGTTCTCTAATAGAAAAATTCTGTTATAAAACATACATTTTTAAAGATTTACAACAATCTGCAAATTAAAAATGCATTACAAGAAAATTTTCTCTACAAGAAAAAATATTCAGTTCTCAAATACATAACAAATGCAAAATTTATAATAATTTTAAAATTAAATATACCGTATGAAGAAGAACATGTTTTGTGCGAGAAAGTAAAAAATATGTACAGCACAAAATTAATTTAGAGCTTAACAGAGGAAGGAAAATTTAAAATTCATTAAGAAGAACAATATGTAGCACGTAACATTTTAAAGGTTTAACAATAACTAGACAGCTACCCAATTTGGGGAATTCAAAATGAAATTTTTTTGCTAACCAGCCTGCTAAGTATTGGAGTATATCTATGGAACACTCTTCTGAGATTGGATTTTCTGCATTGGCTGGTAGCAGTTATATTTTTGCTAGTAGATCAGAGTCACCTTTAGTATCATGCTGCCTTTCATAGTCTTCAACACTACCGGCACTTTTCAAAACACTACTCACAATGAATTCTTCCAACCCAGTTGCGCCATATCGTGTGTTCAATTAATTCTGAACTATACCTCGGCTTTTGACGCGAATATCATTCTCAGCCGCTTTATTGCATCAATAGAATACGGACGGTCATTCCATTCAGTCCTCCTTGTGTCATTTGGGCTGAACAAATTTTATAGGCAGTCTTGGTTGAGTCTGTGTGACAGAATGTATTTAATGCTTGGGTACTGCAGTTGCAGATCCGAAAAGAACTACTTGACGTAAGTGATGGATGTAATAATGTCCTTCTGAAAAATTTGTAGTTTTTTTTTCCCCGCAACATTTCACTTCAGTAATATTTCCTAGCAGTCAATCTAAAAGGAGATTTTATGTTTTTTCATTCAAACCGTAAGCACATTTGGATTGGTGTTTTTCAGAATATTGCTTATTTGGAAAATAACTGCTCATCAGATCAAACCAGGAGTTTATCAAATCAATTAAATCAGCAATGACAGGGGCTTTCTGTAGTTCGCTATATTTGCTAATTGATGTTACTTTAGTGTGAGATAGTAACTCAGTGGCTAGTCTGATTTAAACCTTTGAGTTTTTTCACATTCTACATGAAGTGAAGATAACTTATGGCAAGAACTTACTTCTAAAGATGAGATATCTTGCATTAAATCCGTTACTGGATTTTTGTTAGTAAAGTTTCCATTGGGCTACATGAAATCATTGTCAAGAAACCAGTTTCTAATGAGTTTGAGAATATGTGGTACATCAGGAAAAAAGGAAGTGAAGCATTCACTTGATACTGAATGACAGAATGTTCTATTGGAAATATACACACCTAATTATTTCCAAAGTGCTAAGTTGCCAACACCACAATCTTCGTCACATGCTGCAACTCAAAATACACCCTCATAAAGATCACTAATAATGACATTCAATATACCTGCTGGTATTTTTTGTCGAAATCTATGTATACCGGCTACCTCCATGAAGACAAGGAACCTCTTACCATTATCACTTGTGCTTGACTGTGTGGCCCCACAATGCGACCTGCAGCTTTGTCATACTCGTAGAAAAGTTTTATCTGTGTGAATTGTTTACCTATAAAAATTGTTACGTAAAATACCCTGTAATTACATAAATTGAGTGCTGACAGTTTTACGAATACGTTTTATCGTGTTTTGCAGTATTTATGACAAATGAAGAAAAATTTGTAAAAGGAGTGAGATATTTCAAAATAAAACCTTACACTAATTAAAAAAACTGATATTTACGTTTTAAGATCGTTTTATTTGTGAAGTAGCGAAAAATTAATAAAATGAGAAATATTTGTGAATATAAAACACCCAAAACGTTTAGAATAAAACGTGAATTTATATTTTAAGATCGCTTAATTTATTCTCCTCAATTACATGTCTCATTTATCTTATTTATGGACTCTAAATATAATACATTTTTATTACATCGGAATATAAATTACTACATTATAAGTTGATACCAACTTTCAGTATGAATTTGATTATACTAAATACCGAGCGAAGTGGCGAAATGGTAACACGTTGAAATCACATTCGGGAGGATGCAAGTTCGTGCCCCGGTCCAGCCATCCTGATTTCGGTTATCCATAGTTTCACTCCAGTCAAATGCTCGTATGGTCCCTTAATAAAAGAGTATGGCCGATTCCTTACCCCATTCCCTTCAATTGTAATGATTTTGTGTGTGCGCGTCTCTAATGACCCCGCTGTTGACGAGACGTTATGCAAGTATAATAAAAAAACATATTAAATGGAAAAACCCAGTTTATTTTGCTTCGGCAAATAGTAAACCTGATAATATGTCCTCTTCCTTCAGTCCAAGAGCACCAATTTTCATAAGCTTCAGTACATCATCAAGTATTCCTTGCCTCATATCGCTGCGTGATGTCCAGTGACGCAGTGATGATAGCGCGGGAAGAGGGAAAAGCATTTTATTGCGAAGGAAAATGTAACCACTCTTTCCGAAGTACCTCAAAGTATTGTATTGTATTAGGTTTATTATCGTCCCCCGGTGTAATTTCTGAAGGCTTATAAGGTGACGTCTTACAAACTAACTTATGTACTAACTTACACTAACACCCATGCTTTACCTAGGATTCGAACCCAGAACATCCCACATCGCAGGTCGGTGGCGCACCAACCGACTGCGCCACGGGAGTTCAACCACTTCAAAGTAAATGCTCGTTTTAAGCCCGTATTTGTACACACTACATTTTCTTGTCACGCAAAACCACATCACACTGAGTTTTGGTTAAAACTTTCTTGAATTTTCTTCTGCAAATAACATTTTTTCATTTGTAGACTGTTCGATCTGTTACGCCAATTCCTTATTTTATGACAGATTGTATTTCTTTTTTTTGTAACTATTTCTTTTATGAAGTATTTCGGGACAATTTCCAGGGTAAGAATCTTCTCTCTTTGTTTATCAATCAGTTTCTATAAGTGAGATATCTGTAATTGTAAACACTTTTCACAACCACTTTCGTTGCCATCACTATGAACAAGATTTCTTGGCAGAAGTAAAAGATCAGAAATAATCTGTTTTTTTCCTTCACGTTTAGTGTTGGGTATTTGACTGTCACTAACTGCAGCTTGAGCCATGTCTTTGCCTAAATTAAGAAAAGGCGCAGCTGATAATTTTAGTTTTTGGTGGAAGTCCCAAAATCTCATTTTATAGTAGTTTTCTACGAAATGTTCAGAGCAAACATCGCAGGAGCTGGCGTTCAAATTTCCGTCTCGTCGACAGCTGTGGATCCATTACTTTCGACGTACAGGATCTGAAGGTAATGTGTGATATATTACTGTATATACTTTATTTCCCTTTTTTGTTCAATCTGTTGTTGCATGTAGCGGTAGTGCAGCTTGTTTTGTGCAACTTAGAAAATTAACAAACGCAATAATTATTTCATTACACTTCCTTAAAATATTAAAGGCCTACACGTTTATGTTATAGTTAAAATTAATTATATATCTTCTTCATTTACTAGAAATTTGTAGCTAATATAACGAGTAATGCCTTACGTTTCCGAGCCTTAAAATAACTGCAGAGTTACTAACACTTTGTCAACATACGTAATTTCACTATGAAATGTTCATTATTTCACTGTGGAACTAAAAACCACAAACAATATAACTCACGAGTCTCGTTGCTTCTGGACGCGCGGCCCGCACGCTGCCCAAAGCCTCCCTTTATTTTTCTAGCACGCCTCCTTCCAGAGAGAGCTGAGCCGAGGGGTCTAGCTGTGACGTATGTCTCCCACCCTTACTGCACCCACCACGCGTTGCTAGGAGCAAAGGCCTACGATCACCTTGATGACCACCGCGGGACGTCGCCCATATTGGTTTACGTCATTGATCCCGTTGGATATACGTGACCATGATCTTGACCTTGACCCCAGGTGATTTTAAACCTGAAATGATCAAGAAGAAACGGAAAAAAAATAAACTAAAAAAAAAATGTTTTCAAAATCGGAAAATTTCAATAATGTTTTATAAATTAGAAAAATCACTCTCCAAAGACTTACATGTAGTGTTTTGTTTGTTGCGATTGCTGAACCCCAGGGTTCGATTGCCGTAAATATGGCGAAGCACACATCCGTCCATCACGAAGACCAGCAGAAGACTACCACTACCACTATATTTTCATTGGTTATTTAATCAGCCAATTTCTCTTCTTCTCTAGACTCCTCCGCCCCATTCTCAACNCATCTATTAGCCACTGTAGTTTAACACCTGCCACCACTAGACTACGTTAGTGATTTAATGATATCGCATTATCCGCACGTGATTGGTTGTTAGTCATGTGGCATCTCGTTTTAATAATATAATTAATTTAGACTTTGGCTCACCTCGTCACAGTCCTTCATCTGATGTGAGGGCTGGCAGGTAGCACTCTCTTCCCTTGTTGTTTCTAGCATTCAGTCTTCTAAGTAAGTTTATTTTTCGTCTTTTCCATCAAATTTTGCAGGGTGTTATCGGATGTGCTCGCAAATACATATACATTTCCCAGTCAAAGTAAAAAAATTATGTGTAAACTGTTTAGTACCAGATCTGACCAGCGAGCTATTGGAGTGACGATATAAAGGCAAAGCGTTCTTTAAATTACACGCCCGCGACCAGCGTCCCGACTTCGTCTCTGGCAGTATCATCATCGACTCCAGCTGAACTGCCCATATTATGAATTGTACCATTCGCAAATCATTACGGTGAAGTCCTTGAAACTTGGAACGTACGAAGCCAACATTAATGATAAATAGTCTTATCTTGCGTGTTTTTCTCGGCCATCAATATGCCAATCTCTCGTCCAATGTTTCAACCAATCTCTCAATCTTTTGAACAATCATTTTGATCTACACCTCAAACATACCTGAAACTTACCTGAAACGTACGTCAAAAATGCCTCAATCGTGCCTCAAACATGCCTCAAACATACCTCAATCACACCTCAACTATACCTCGATCACGCCTCAATTATACCACAAAATCCATACCTCAAAAACACACCTCAAATTCATACCTCAAAATCCATACTTCAGTATCAAAACCTCAAAATCCAAACCTCAAAATCCATACCTCAAAAACATACTTCAAAAACGTACTTCAAATATCATACCTTAAAATAATACCTGACAAACAAATAATACTCAACCACCTTTAAAGTACCCGAGAAAGACGTAATACCTAGGTTTGAACGATATCCCTCGATATAAACTTTATCGTACGAATTTTATTTAAAGAAACTCTACCAGTTGAATTTATACACCTCTTAATTAACAGGATAGTTGAACATAGCAGAAAAGTAGAAGGCTAAGGTTCAAAAAATTTAATTTTCTCTACAATGTATACAAAAATGTATTGCTTTACTTATTACGTACACTCAAACTTAGATGCTTGCAGATCAATAGTAGTACCCAATGGTTTCATTTGATGTCATAATTCTTCACAGCTGCTTGTTCTGCATTATTTTTTTTTCAAAGTTCGTCCAGTTCACGTGTCAGTCAAGCAAGTGGTATTTCATACGATCCGACTGTAAGGTAAGCTGTTCGTCGCTTGTATTGACTCTAGTTCCCTTGTCTTCTGCGGACAAATTATGCAGCATATTAACAGCAGGTAGCGATGTCGATACATGCCGTTTCTCGGTAGGATAAGAAACACTATACTTGCAGACCTTGACGTGGTTATTCAAGTTATCACCTCGGGCGAACTACCTACGGCAGCTAAAAAGCACACGAGATGGGTTCTTCGGGCATTCACTCTTCTCATGTCACCTCGCAATGTAGTCGAAAGCATAAACTTCGTTGCAGTATCTACACCGTCGACAATTCGATGACGAAGGCGTTGGTCCCGACTCCATTTTCATCACGGTCAGTCCAAAGCCTTCGTACGCACGAATAATCTTCAGTGCAAGGACAGAAGGTGCTTTCAAATCATGTACATCTCACAGTTTTAGAACGATAATTGTCATTGTTCTGTATAATCGCGATTCTTTTCGCAGTAAAGGGCACGGCTTTTACCTACAGCAGGTCTACTGCAATTATTTTTTAATGTAAAAAATATGGGAGCACTCTGAGAAAACCCATGCACGCGTTCGCACGAGAATTTACCACATGTGATTGGAAAACTCGCAGATACCGTCACCTATATATAACAATATATGAAATGTTATGTTTATCTATTCTATACATAATTATAATTATATATATTCCTATCTGATATTTCTTTGTATATAACGATTTATATTTCTGGGTATACGCCTGTATGTATTTACAACAATGGCTTTATAGTACAATATAATAACAAATAAAAAATGTTTTCTAAAAAGGGATAACTTACACGTTTCTTCAAATTCACCGAAGGTGATTTTTTTTATAATGCAATACTTAGCAACACTGTAAATAATTTACACTTTTCTGTACACTTGTATCATTCAGGCAAATGTTATTTCCAATTATAATAGTAAAACACACGTCAAATGGTATGACAATTTTCGTATAGGCTAATTAAAAACATCAGCAGTTATCAAAATATTATTGACAACTACACGACACGACAAGACAGACTGTCGGCACTGGTGACAAAGGATCTAATATCTGCTCACCATGAAGCATAGGCTTACACAATAGAAATTTGACACATTGTTGTAGGTATTCGAAGGGAAATGTTCATAAATAGTTTCAGATTTATCTAGTGTTTTCTTCCTAATGTTTTAGTGTTCTATCATTTCCCATCTTTTACAACCATCTTCTTAAATGTTCGTCATTTCGTCTTCAATCCTCTCACTTCTTCACTTTACGTCTTCCTATTTTTTATTTCCTTCCTGCACTATTTGTTGTGATTCATTATGGTCGTCAGCATAATCACGGTCTTTCTTTTTATCCGCAACTTCTTATTCTTCCTGCACGAATTTCTTTACGCAATTAAAAATTTCGGAAGACAGTGATTTCAGACTTTTTCAGTATTTTTCCGCAGTACCTCCCCTGATGTGACAAACTAATCGGAGGGAAACAAGTGAAGTGAGAAAAATTCTATAATAAATCGGTTTTGAAGAAGAACGTGGCTGGTCCTCCTCACAGTGGCTGTCGTTAATACACTAATGCCACTTTTGCATGTTATGTAACTGTCCAGAACTACTGTAAAACCGACATTTGTCTACAAGTTTTCTGTCTTTCAATACATTGTATTGAGTCTCGCTCAGAACCTTTAGTATCCTGTTCGCTGTAAGGTTTTAAAATATTATGCAAAGGTACTTCGTATGAAAGTTCTGTGGCGTTAATGTTTGTCGGGTTTTCTTTCAGCATTCAAAACTTTGTGGTATGATGGGTACATATTGGCATTTCGGCACTTGGCAACATTTCTAAGTAACAAGTACAAATTCTTAGACAGGTTGCCATCTAACATCAGGGCAGCTGCTTCATCAGGCGTGTACGGGATAAGGTCTTGGTTTGCAGCTCTTAGTCTTCGTTCATCCTTCGTAATGTGGGAGTGCTCTCGCAAATTACAACACACCACTTGCTGAGGATTTCTTCGCTATTTCATTGATGCAGCTTTACTATATGTGCAGTGCTACATATATGTGCAATTTCCTGTGTTATTTTTACCTTTCTTCATTGCGACGATTCATTGTAGTCTACTGAAAAACGACTATGTTGATGGGGAGTCGAGTTGTTTAACATTCCACATGCTAAGACAGCCTTAAAAAAAAAAAATTTTATTTAAAAATACGTTTTAAGTATTTCTACGTCAATGAATGGGTTTGAAATATTAAAATATATGAAAAAAATGTATAAGAAGCAATTGTAGTGTAAATTAGTGTTATTTCATTAATTGATAAATTTTATCTCTTTTGTTTATTATTTAAAATTGCAGTAATTTTTTCCCCTTTATCATTGAAAAATGTTAACTATTTTTGCCAACTTTGTACTTTAAGAATTATAAATGATTTGTTTAAAAAAAATGTTGGTTTTGGTCGTCGAGGAAAAACTAATGCAATAATAATAAGTTAAATACCTCTATAAGATTCCGAATGGTTTATAAAATTGGAAAAACCATAAAAAGGTCATGAAGAGTTACGTAAATTAAATCCCGATATGGTGTACGCATAATGATCCACATAATGTGCATTCATTGAAGAGGATCTTCAAGAGTAACTGGCAGAAACAAATTTGACAGACATCGTCAAAATTCCCGTGGTCTTCAAAAAAAGTCTTTACTGCATCGCCGGAAATGCTGCTAAGTTCTTTTACCTCTTCAGTATTTTCTGAATGGTAAATCCCACGATTAATCTAATAAGTGTCTCACATGATTTTCATTTTCTTTATCGAAAATATTTCAAGCTGATGAACTCAATACAATCAATGGAATAAAACATATTTAAGTGGATTTATGAACTTCACATTATTATTTTATATGTATATATATTAGTATGAGTTTTAATTAGCTTTATATTTTTTTTCGCCCTGAAAACTACTATTTAAGTTACTATTTTCATTTACTCAAACATCACTTGTCCGTTATAAAATTTTTTTATGTTAGTGAAATGTTTTATCTTCTTCAACAGTTACAATATGAGATATCACACAATTCAGTTCCTCAATGTTATGTTTGTGATATTTGCAGGATAGCTTACCGACTACTTTATCCAACTTAAACAAATATGCAAATCTTACTTTCATAGGCTAAGATTTTGAAAGCATTAGTAATAATCATTAAAATACATTTGAGTTCCAAAATAAACTGTCTTTACTTTACCGTCTTATCTTAGAATTGAATTTAACAAATAATTATACATGATACATGACGAAGAGGGAAAATAAAGGTAGACTATATCTAGCAATTCAAGCTTGCTTTCCAACATCATCCCATATTTTTCTTTAAATATTTGGCTATATATATCGCATTGCCTCCAGAATTTCAAGTACGTAAGGAAAAAGTTCTAAAAAAAGAAGGTCTTAGAATTTTTACACATTCCTCATCATAATTTAATCTCAGAAGAGCAGTAGAGTGTTGCGAAACCTCCTCCTTGCTGTTAGCTGTTACAAACAAGATGATGTAAATATATCTGTTCGTCATCTCAACTCTGGTCGCGAACCCATATAAAAGTCCCAAATCACAAAATTAATTAAGCATATGCTACATTAAAAATACCGAAACGTGAGTTCAGTTTTTAGTTAAACTTGACGCACTGTTTGCCAAAAGCAAAGTAACTGCAGCGTATCCACAAGAAATGCACACTTCCCATCTTAAGAGTGATAATTTTTTAGATATGGTTAAGTTCGGTTGTATGAAACGACACTCACGTTAGCTACGGTCTCCGGTGTGAGTCGCCCACAGTAAATCGATAAAGTCTCTGAAAATGATGATAAGCAAAGCTGTGCTGGCACGTACACCTGTGCCACCGTGCAGGTTGGTGACTGAGGTACAGCGCAGCTACCTTAGCAAAAGGCACACTGACGGACAAAAACAGGCAGCTCGAACTTTACGCACTTATTTTCTCCGTAGAAAGCTACATCTTGGTGGCGAATATCGTCTGTTCGGCTGTATTTACTCTTTTCGTACTGTGTGTTTCGTGACAAAATTTTACCCAAATACACAGTTTTATTTAATGGGCTGTGTTCGCTCTTTTCATAGCGTGTGTTTGATGACAAAATTTTACCTAAATACACAGTTTTATACTAATGGCTGTAGTTAAAACAGAAATCACAAAAAAATTAATTTTAAACACACCGTTTTGAAGCATAAATATGTTGTATTTATTTTAAAGAGGAATAGAATTTTTTTTGTATTGCTTGAGAGCCAAAGTTATGTTTATTTTGTGGATTTTCCTACGTAAATAACAGAGGCCATTATACCGATCTTTTGCAAGTTTGTGGAGATCGTGGAAGACAGAAAAATGGACCGATTTGGTTAAAATTGATTGAAAATGTACCATATGTAGGGGGACCAAAATTGATCATTTTGAACTTTGTGCGAGAATGTTCGTTTTTCAGTAATTTTGGCGCGGACTACTACATTTCGAACCACTGTGTGCCGATCCCTAACCAGTGGTGGGGTGGAGGGGAGGTTCCTACTGCTCCATCATCCCAAGCCTGGAGACTTAAATCACTCTCAGCTGCTGCACAAAAGCCAGTGAGGTGAGAGCGATCGCGCGAAATATCTAGACGCCCACCTTTATCAGCATGGGGCGAAGTGCGAAGAGGCATTTGGGTCAATAACTCGCGCCTGTAAAAGCCGCTACAGGCGTCTGCGTCGGCGTTCTTGAACGGCTGTGGAGCTCGTATAACCTGGTGTGTGGTGACGGGCGCGCAGACCACCGACCGCAGCGGAAGACGACGGGAGGCAGCGCGTGCATGTAGGCGGCTCAACGAGAGCGGCCAAGTGCGCTTGTAGTGTAGAGCAGAGACTGGGACTGATGTGGGTGACGGACATGGCAAGTCTGTCAATGTAGAGTAAGGAACATGTTTATAAATATTCGTTATTCAAGAATCTAGATTAACTTGTCTATACGCTGATATAAAGACGCCGGTTATTATTGAAAGTGTTATTACTTGTTGTCTGAATTGCGTTCACAGATAGGAATTATTAAGTGTAAAATACGGCTAGGGAGCTGTTTTTGTAATCTTTTAAAATGTGTAAGTAAATTAGGAAAAGTAAGGCTTGTCATGTTATTTAATTAAAACTGAAGACCTCCATCCTATCCCAAACGTGTGTACGCCGTAGGCAACTTGTTACTTTACTCTTATACCCCTCAGCCAGTGGTTTATATTTTTAATCGTTTTCATAAAGCTGCACTTCAGTTAACCAAACACTGTACGACATTACATGAACGCCCTGCCTAACCGTAAAATTTTGCTTCATGGTATTGACGCTCTCTTCTGTATAAACCACCTGTTCTTCCAAAGATATGTTTTACGTTTACAAAGCATGGTTAAAGATGTTCATGTGCCTGATTTGTTTTCTCTATTCTTAAGATATTTCATGGTTTTATGATAAAATTTCAATAAATAGATAAACGAAATGTTAAATAATTTTAAATACTTTTTCGTAATGTTTTATTATAATTTTAATTTTGTAAAAAAACAAATTTCAAAAGTTTAATGAGCATAACATTATATTTCATCTGAAGGGTTTCTCGAAGTTTTAGGAACGTCAAGAAGAAACTTTTTGGAAGTCTTGCAATTTGTTCACCTGCAATTAGAGTTTATCTTCTGGCGATATTGAATAAATATTTTTTTTTTTGTAAAACATAAAATGAAATTTTGGTTGAAGTACTTAAAGAGTTTCCATTAAACTTCTTTATGTTATTCAATTAATATCAACAATTAATTAGAACTGTAGCAAATCATGCTGATTATGCAAAATTTTAAAATTTTCCTAAATGTGTAAATTATAAATTCTCATAACATTCACAACTAATTTTAGTAAATAAATTTTCCATGTTTCTATAGTTTCATCAGAATACTATTTGATGAAACACCAGAGAATTATAAAAATACCTTAAATTATACAAAGCAATGTTTGGCATTTGAAAACCTTAAGGTTTATTGAAGCCGAGTGGCCATCTATGTATGGAGCACTATATGCAGAACTACCTAACAACTTGTACACACTCTACCAGCTGAGGTGCTCACGCACAATTCTGGTCATATGGGGAGGTGCATCGTCGTGTTGCAGCCACATCCGTTCTCTGACGGCGAACGAAATATCCTCCAATAATGTCATTAAGGTACGATGTATGCTGTATATACACTGTAGGGTCAAAAAAACTAGTACACCTGCCTAATATCGTGTAGGGCCGCCCCGAGCAAGCAGAAGCGCCGCAAGACGACGTGGCATGGACTCGACTAATGTCTGAAGGTATGCAGGAGGCAATTCACACCATGAATCCTGCAGGGAAGTCCACAAATCCAATATCCACCAATTTGAGAAAGGGTTACATGTCTGTCAAGTTTAATGATTCTCGTCAGTCGTCGTTTATTTAATTCTTTCACGATATTTTTCCGGCCGCAGCGATGTCGAAGATGTGATGTTTTGCCGGATTACCGATATTCACGGTACACTCGTGAAATGGTCGTACGNGCACATTCGTGAAATGGTCGTACGCGAACATCCAAATGTTATCGCTACCTCGGAGATGCTATGTCCCATCTTTCGTGCGCCGACTATAACACCACGTTGATGCATTCTGCGTCCCTATATTTTATTCACCAGAAAACACGCTTTGGCGAAGCTCACAGGCGGACGACCGCAATAAGGATTAAGGGTTTTGCGGACATGATGGGAGAATGGCGCCAGGACGGCCCGGCGGAACGACCACGTGCGGAGGAAGGCGGATGCAGCTGCATCTCGCAGCTGCCAAGGGACGCTGAGCCCACACCAGCGACTGAGTCTGTCCCGGGCTAGTTTCAGCAATAAACATTGAGAGCTTTTAGCGGGCGTGCTGGGAGAATAACGACACGATATCCAGAAGCATAAAAACAACACATGTGCTGAACCAAAGGGGCCACCCAAGAGTTCCCGCATGTGCAGAACAGAACACAGGAGCAGCGGCCACGTGTTTTACGACTCAGGGGGGACACGGCGGCCGCCCCGGACACATGCAGAGATGGTGCAAGTTGAATATGGCAATCGAGCCTACAAAACCACGAGGAGAAGGGAGGAACCGATCATTCAGGCTAGGATCGAGCAGTCAGGCAGTCAGTTGAGAGAAGTGAACGAGTCAGTCAGTCGGAGGACCTGAAGTGAGGCGTCCGGATCGAGAATGCATCACGACGTCTACCTCAGTCGGAGGTCGTCAAACGGGACGTGTGACGGGAAGAGACCGAGAAAACGCGGCAGTCGGGCGACGGGAATCTAGGAGGGCAGAGCGAATCCATGAGAGGACGACAACGGCAGCCGGCCGTCGTCAGATGACGAGTGCTGAGTGGACCCTGGAGGAGGAGCTTCGAGATCAGGCGTCGAGATGCCCACCAAGTGCCGGAGCAGTCC
>NQII01002100.1:104429-130458 GCA_002778355.1 Clitarchus hookeri | reverse complement strand
CCTTCTCGACGCGTAGCGCCGCGCCAAACAATACGGATCTTACGTATGAAAGGGAAGGGGAGTGTTGTCTCGTGTGTACATGTATAAGTGGCCCTGTTAAGCATTAATAAAACAGATTTATTGGTAACCTGAAAACGAGGTGAATTTATTAGTAAATTCGACCTAGAGACAATAGTGTCGACGTATTCCTACGCCCTAACATTGAGGGCTAGCCTCAATTGTTGGTGCCTTACGCAGAGAGCAGATTCAATACCTACTTATAAACCATAGCATTGGGCAGGTATTAATGTTCAAACTCACTTAAATATTGATATCCTGCCATTGTAGCAGTAACCGATCTAGCTGCCGACCGCATTGCGGTATCCTGATTGGTTCCATACCACTGTTATTTGCATACGCATGCCTATACCAGTTTTTTTGGCTCTTCAGTGTAAGATGAATGCATTCATTTTTTAACGCTAAACCATATTTCGCTAAAATTTCATTCTTTAAATGAAAAAAAAAAAACATATTTTATTAGAGACTAATTTTAATAATAATTAAGTTTGCTTTCTGAAGCATGCAAATCTTTAAAAGGCCTCACTTTTGACAAAAACTTAAACTGTATTAATATATATTTTAAATTAAATAATAAATACAAACATAATATTTTACAATGTTACGAAATACCTTTAAACACTTTTCGTACAAATGAAGATCAATTGTACGTCGCTGACAGTTCTTGTATTGTATTTGCTACTTTATAACGAGTTGTGCATGTTGTAATGTCTGATGCAGTGTTTAATAGATAGCCATTGTCTTTCTGATGTAATAACTGCTGAGTGTTCACTGAGAAGATGTAAATAAAACCTTTCCTAAAAGCAGCTGAGTAAAAATTTTTTTTGCAATGTTCAGAAAACGCTGTAATATTTAAAAATTACGTTTCCTTTTTTGTTGAGAGAAAGTATGCTTGCCAAACGTTTGTAGCCAAGAACGACATTTATGTTTTCAGTTCAAGAAAATCGTCGAAAATGGATTATTTCTAGAAAAAGGTTATACATTTGGTACTATAACGTGTTAAAATGACGCATGGATAGTTTTTGATAATTCGATACATGGCTGTGTCTGTGAATTTTGTAGTCATTGTAGCTCAACTGTCTTATAACGGAAACCAAATGATAACAAAGCATTCCACGTGTAATATTCTTTAGGAATTACTATTCCAGCAAAAAACGAAATGGCAAGGTTCTTACCAGCCGAGATCGATCACGTAACAGAAAGGTTCTTAAAATACTGTTAGTCTACACAGTAATTGAAACGGCCTCTCCCTGAGGAATTGACAGTCCATTCAGGCGAAACATTGCAACACACAAGAGAAGAACGCAGGTCTTCGGGGAGACCGACTCCTGGCAAACCTACCCTTGGTACTACTGCTTATGACCTCTCTTTAAGATTACGACATTACATAATGCTTGCTCTCGTCGTACCAGCATGGAAGGTGACGAGCACAGAACGTATCGTGAGGAAGCTGAGAGTCCGGGAAACGCGGTTTTCGCATTGCGGCACTCTTCTGATACTGTAGAAGATACCGAGGAACTTCATCAGCAACCAATTGTGTCTCTAGAAGTGAATTATTCTCAGCAAATGATTGCTCCAGAAAATTTTCACTGCTACGCCCGTAATTCCGCAATATACTACGATGGAAGAGAATATTACCACACTAGAGGAAGGCAAACAAAGAACACACGGTAAGTGCAATATTTATTATGTTACGCTGTAATTTTGATAATTAAATATGTTTTCTGTTTATTCTTTGTCTCGATCAAATATTGTGCCTTTTTCTCAATGGGTGTTCAAGCATCAGTGAGCAATGAAAAGTTTGTTCTTCGGAAATATTGTTAGGAGTACACGTTCCTCCTGTCCGTCCGTTGAACTGCATTGCAGCGTGCTCGAACATGTCAATAAATATTACATAGTTCAATATTTTTTAACAAATTCGAAACTGTTCTGCAGTTCATTTCTTAACAATCATAAATTGCATTTTGCAGTAAACACTGTGCATTTAGCCAAACGAAATAAGAAAAAATTTCCATGTATTCATTGTTTTTCTGTAATGAATTCTTGTTTGGTTTTTATTTTTTTTGCAATTAGCAGCAACGAGGACTTAAAAACATACGCTATCCTCACATATTACGCTTTTTCCATAATATTTTACGTATTGAAAAGGGAAAAACTTTTCAAAAACCATTATTCAACCACCATAAAGCCAAACATAATTTTATTTGGCACATCGCGGAGATAGACCTACACGTAATACACAGTGTGATACTAAGTTTTAGAAAAATATCAATCGATTATATTGAATATGAAAGGTATCCACGTTAATTTTTGTGTATTCAGTTAACGTTGTTTGCTCAAATACGGAAAAGTAGTATCATAAAATTTCATACGGATTAACATTGAAAAACTTATGATAATTGTGTAGTTGGTAAAAGTTGTATGTAGAGTACACATAATAAGTTAGTGATTATTTAAATGGTTCAAGAATTTTCACGTGAACGCTATTAAATTACATGCAAATCTTACGTATAGCTCGTAATCGGAGGTAAAATAAAGTTTTTTCTCTAATCGTAATACAGTTATTTGCTGTATCAGAGTAGACTGTCATGGATACTGATAATAATTCGGGCAGCTCATCTTTACTAATATCATGATGCCACAATAATGTACGTACCGGCTTACAAACATTGAGAAAATAATCTAAATAACTGAAATTTGAGCGGCATTTACTGTTTGTAAGACAAACATAGCACCCAAAGTGTGATGATGTTACTAACCACTGCTTGAGGCAGTACGGGTTCTCGGTTTACAAGAAATGCAAAATAATGTTTTTAATTGTCACAGATTCGTAAGTAAATAACTGATTTTTGAGAATTTAACAGGATAGTGGTAATACAAAAAGTAATGCGCGTTACGTGACTGTATATTTCTGAGCAACCACAGTCACGCCGGTGCTACTAAATCCTAGGGTTGTTATATGGCCTACATTTTTCAAGCGTTTTTTCCTTTGAAATGGATGTTTTTATTTACGGCATCTGGCTGTGCGTAAGCCTTGACTTTCTGTGAATGTGATTCCACTTACTTGGTTCTCAATACATCGATTATGATAAACTTTCACATTAAATAATTTAACAACCTACAGTGTCATTCGAGAAAAATTCATGCCTCAACAATATGATTTAACTAATGATAGCAAATTAAGCGAAAAATTATATTCCACGATTATGTATTAGCAACTTGTCAAAATTCCAGCTCTTCTTAACCAATTAACAAACCGCATACTGTACGTGCCACTATCACACACAAAAAAATATCAATTCTTTGGATTATGTTGGTATAATATGTTGCTAACATTAATTGCCCCTTCAAGCGCTTCCCAAGACCTTTTCCTACTAGATAATTTATTGCTATAAGTACATTTATTCCATCCAAATATATAGCGTTGTGGAAAAAACTTTGGTAATATTACTTGGTAATTTTACTACTAACTAAATCAGACTTTTTAGCATGAGCAGTATTATAGGGTACCAGTTAATACGAGAGTCATTGTCGACACCTGCCCCTTCTGAAAAAATGGATGCGAACTGAAACGCATACTTGTGAGCATAAGTGTAAGTAGGTACGTGATTATATGAGAGTTGAATAAAAACCAGAATTTAAATTCCACGGTAGTTCTATACGTTTAACATATTTCATTGTTGTTTCATTAGACCCTGTTAAAAAAATCTTCTGCACTTGTAGCGAAAAGATAACACAGAACAGGTAAGTTACCACCAAACAGGTGTTTTTGCTGTCATGAGTTTACAGATATTAAGAACCTGTGTGTTATACTCGAAAAATGCCAAAAACCGTAATTTGAAAGGAACTATTAAAATAATTAGGTCACAGTCATTGTCGCGGTCGATCATATTTCACCTTCGCTCTGCGAGGTGCCATGATCACAAGTTGTCAGGCTCTGGAGGATATCCGCATGTTTTTTGCGAAGGTAGAATGCTGATTTTAAATAGAGTTTTGAAAATTATATATAAATCCAGTATAAACATAAGCATAAAAAAACTTGCCAAGAGTGTATTCTGAGTGATTTTCTTATTTTATTATCCGTGTGAGAACCAAACTTTTCAGTATGCAGTATAATACTACGCGCTGGGTTTCAGTTTTCATGCTGGCGGCTATTAACTGTTTAGCGTTTATAACAATTTTAAATATTTAGTAAGAGAACATCAAAATGTTTTGACCTTAACATTAACAAAAAAATCTTAATTCTTAAAATAAAGAGTATTTTTTAAAAGAAAATTACGGGAATACCGGGAGGTTTGTCAAATATTCGAATATAATTATTTTTATTCATATATATAATTACTTAGCTTAATAACTTACAATATTTACCATGGTCAAAAAATATTTTTTTTTTAAATTCAAAAGGTGTTAATTACAGTTCATCCCATTATGACGGAGATTATTCTTCTCTGTTTGGTAATTTACTATCGACATTTTCTAACTCGAACATGGTATAAAATACCTAGCACTTAATATGATACTTTTAACAGCAGATTAATTGGGACATTGTTGCTACAACTAGCCACGAAAAAATAGAAAAATCTATATTTGGTAACTTGATATTTTTAGTTCAATATTCCAGGTGCATCGTGGCTCAAGGAGAAGTATCGTCACCTCTCATTTTACGCCCGACAGCTTCCTTACCCTGCCTCCCAATCTTTTCACCGCACATACAGCAATCCCAAGTACACTCTGGACTCTAGAACGGTAGCCTTCAAGCACAAAAAGATTCAGATTCGATTTTCAGCGTGGTCGCTCCCGGATTTTCGCACGTGGGAATCTTGCTGGACAGGGCCGCTGGTCAGCGGGTTTTCTCGGGGATCTCGAGACCTCGATGTCAGGAGATGCCCAAACCTCTTCCATTGTAATTTCCCTATTACACTTGCAGGAGGAAGGAGATGAGAAATTTTATACCTCTCGCCAACTCCACAATGTATCAAGAGAAATAGTGGTAAACCAGACGCCAGAAGTGGACTTTAAGTGCATCAAGTCTGCTCGGCAAATATTGAAATATTTGTTGACAAATTATTTTATGATGAACTTATTTTAACAAAAATACACCATACGCATACATGTAGCGTTGACGAGTAAAATACACTTAACATGGCGGCATTCTGAACCTTCGCAATACAATTCTCCTAGAACTGGTTGCTGGAATCTGCTTACGGCTCCTACTTACACCATTATCTAAGTCCGTTAAAGGCTTTCTGTTACGTCGTGAATGAAGACGAGCGGGAAATATCTAACTTTTTTTCGGGATCAGTGAACTTGAGAAACAAATTTGTTTTTCTTTTCTCGAGTTTACACTTTGTACTCGTAGACGAACAATTTTTTTCTTGTTTAGTAACATTTGTTTACACAGTCCATACTTCTCATTAAACTAAAATTCTTGTAGAACACACAGAGCAAATATTTTTCTCTATACCGAAGTTAGAGTTAGGTGCATTTTTGCATACTGAATTAATGATCTTACTAGTCACAATTTTGGAGGTGGAATTCTCACAGCTCACAACGCGTCAAGAAAAAGGTAAAATAATTATGCTCAAGAAATAGTTACGAACAACGAAAGGTCTATTATAAAGATAATCACTCGAAAAAATTCAATATAGTAACTTGTAGTATTACAGATATAATTTACAAATGTATAAACTTACCTGAAGGTGAATCTTGGAAGCATAAGTGAAGACATTTCGTAAAGATAAAAGGTTTTAAGTCAAATTATGGGTTTAGGTTGAAGTAACTTTAATTCAGCTCTCAGCAGTCATGTGTAAAATTTTTACCCAATTGTGTAATATTTAAGAACAGTTTGCAGCTTTCCTATTTCAAAATTATTTTCATAATCATGTATTTGGCATTGTTATTTTAAAGAAATAAGTTGCATGATTCTGTAACCTAAAACGTTCTCATATGAATGCCTAACTATTGTTTTTTTATCTGTCGAGAGTGTGTATGCACGCGTGCCCGTAGGACGAGAACAGGTGGAAAGTGGTTCACAGCGGGAACGAATTCACAGATGTGTATGCGCACATTGCGAGAGATTTCTGGGCGAGGAGGGGGGAGGAAAGAAGTGGGGGAAGATTTTCTTATATTTTTATGTCCTGGGAGGATAGGCACTCCAGCTTACTTACTGGCAATGGAGTCGATAAGCAAATTTAAAAATTGAAGTTAAATATATAAATACACTACCAATAGCGTTTAATGAATTTTTAGTATAGTGCATTTAAAAATAAAATGCCGATTTATCCCGCAAGTAATGTTTATTGTATATAACTATGTGCATTCTGTAGTGTTTCTTCTCCTTTTATGTAGGCTACAAAACAACACATTACATTCTCACCCCCGGATCAACTACCTGCGTCACACCACTTTCCACTGTGCAACTATTTCATAGCTAATGATTTGTCAAAGTAAAAGTTTCTTATTAGGTTTACACTATGCATCACAATTCGGTTTACATTTATTTTATGATACGTTTCAGACAACTTCGGTGTACAAGGAAGAGAGATGGATGTCGTGCGCGGGCTACAATGAAACTACATACATGAAGGTGCTGCAATCAGTCTTACTGTAGGCAGTCCGTTGCATTTCCACCCTCCGGACCCTCAGCTAAAACATTCTTATAAATCAAGAGAACAGCTGCGAATTTGTACCCGCTGTCAAGCGACCGAACTAAGAATTATTTATGTAGAATAATCAAAAATGTAAGACTTGAAACAAATACATCAACAAATTAAGATGTCCACACCGCAGCGGTGGCGGCAGCGTTGTCATGCCGTTCACTCATCGGAACACATAGTTTGATTAGTTACGTCACATTACACTGCCACCACCAACACCGCGGTCGTCCCATTCAGGTGTGGGAGCACTTTAATGAATTATAAAATGTATATAGGCATTTTGAATCCTACATACAAACATTCCAAATAGAAAATTTAAAAAGTTAATTTAAAGTATGAGGTCACCTGATAAATATACAAAGATTTTCATCTCATATATATTTTACTTCACAGAAATCCGGAAGGAGCAACGCGGAATCCTTTCTGCTGTGTACGGCGTGTCATGCAACGGGGACGTAAAATATTACAGCTAGCTATGCCCGAAAGCATGGCTGCCTTCGATGAAGCATCGCAGAACCTAAACTGGAACACTTCAAACAAATAGTGATTCAGAACCGACTTTGGCGAGATTTAATTCTAGATATCAACGGCCCAACTGATTCCGTGGTGTTTTGAAATGCAGATTTTATTCAAGAGCTGTCCAATCATTCCACAGAAATGACAGATATCGCTGTAGACGCAACTTTTATATGTTGTTCCTCAGCAACCCACGGGATTCTCCCAACTGCTCACAGTGGCATTTTCACACAACATTGTAAGTACCAGTCTTATAGATATCTATAATCTGGCGCACTGTAACGTCTTCTTGCAGATTGTGCGTCTGCTAGTTCTATGTTGAGTAAGCACTTTCGAAATCATCAACTAAAAAACATTCCGACCCATACATTTACAACCGTTACATTTGTGTGGTATGGACACGGTAACGTAAACAGCGATTTCAAAAGAAAAAATTAAGAAATAAACAATTCCGTGTCTGTAAAAAGTAATTCTTTATTTCTTAAAAGTAATCACATTGCAATTTTCACTGCATTTGCACTATTAAAAATGGGGGCAAAATAATTGTGTTTATTTTCGTTTTATGTGCAGGCTTTTGTTGGATTTGTGTAGCATAAACGAATTTGCTTTTGTAACAATCACAATGACGTCTCATAGACGCTTGGATCCACGTAAAGTACGTATAACACTGCTACTCTATACTTGTATGGGAAGGTTACGTCATTGGCACAAAGATAAAACTGAGCGGGTCTTTCGAAAGTGCTTAACTATTAGTGACAAAAGTGCTCTGCATGTCGTCCATTATAGTACAGAAAACAATTATTAAAAAAAAAATATATCGTTTGTATGTTTAGATGACATGAAATGTAAATACATTGCTCAAGTTGTATTCTGAATGTACACTTATAAATTTTTTTTATTGTTTTTATATGGATTTCCAGTTTTTTTTCGCCCTGCTGACAAACAAGTCACAAGAGGAGTAAAGAGCTGTCCTCGAAAAATCTACAGTGATAACGCCCGCTTGGCAAGTTTCCAATACCGTAACAGATTAAAGCGGACACCAACAAACGGCGTCACTAGCGTGTACCCAGATGTGGAAGATTACGGATGCTGGTTCCACTTCGGCCGAGTAAGTACCGTAATGAACCGTGTTAAGGATTTTTTAAATGTATTTTTATTACAAAGCGTTTACCGACTATCATAAATGGTGAAACACAAAATGCTTCATATGCCTGTCTCGCATAAAAGTATGCAGTTCAGTGTGATTGTGCTGAAAACATTGCAACAGACAACTTCTATATTTATGATTTGTGTGCACCTTGGTATAAGGAGTGTTCGTGGGAGTTGGCAGAAAGATCTAACTACACACCATTCTACAACTTTTACCATTGCCAAGTGATACAAATTATCTCTTCTCATGTGGTAATGTAGTCATCAACAATTTCGTTTTTTAGCCAAAATTAAAGGTTATTATATCTCTGGTAAATTGTCTAATTTTATAGTTAATTCCGTAACAAGCAGCTGCTCGGGTAACACGTTCACTTATTTATTGCTAGGGTGACTGTTTGTTTACTGTTTTCAGCTGTTCAAAGCATTTAGTCATTTTTCAAAAAGCATTTCGTAAGAATGTTCTTAATTTAGGCCTATAACCATAACTAGGTCAGCTTTGTGACTTTTAACAAAATCTATGTTAACGATATTTCTTACGGTTATTTTTTTTTTTACATATTTCTTATACACGACATAGCACATCACACACGATACACGTCAATATTTTGCCGCGACTGTGTTTAACTCGGTTATTACTGCGGGGGAAGTAACTGTTATATTTAACATCTTGTTATTAACATGTGTTTGTTATTTCGTTAAAAGGACGGCCTTAGTTGAAATAAATATTAAAACGAAGAAACAACCAGTCCAACGAAAATACACAGTAAATTCAAGTAAGTAACTCGTGTCGCTTATTTTTTGTACGTAGCAACGACCAACTTAAAATATAGTGGTGGACATGCACACAAATAAGCCTACCGTAAATTTTATTCCGCTCATATTTATATGAATTTGTACTTAACTGTTTTCTTAGATTATTTAATTAAATATTTGAATTTATCTGGCTGGGCTTAATATTTTATTGGGGTTGTGGCAAATATTCAGATAACAGAAACGTAAGCACGTTGCACAATTGTATTTAAAACATATCTAGGGCAAGGTTACAACGTTGTGATAAACAGACGTGACTTTCAAGCAATTAATTTCGTATTAAAAACAGTTCACGGTTAAAACGTATAAATTTCACACGTCTGATACTTGAAATCACACACACACTTTGGTTCAACGTAACATAATGCCAACAATAGTCTTTCACACACGCAGCGGTCACAACGCAATTTACAGTTAATTTATTTCTGTCATGAGAAAACATATTTATCACAACATCGTAACTTGCGTAGGTAGGTTTACAAAACACAAAGAGTAGGAACTCGGCGCTCCGTTCAGAAACACGCCATGTTTTTTTCGGCGTCGCCAGTCGCCACTTCTGCAAACTTCGGATTTGTAACCGTCCCGCCATCCCATCTAAATATTTTATAATATGTATTCAAACAATAAAATCTCGTTTCAGTTGTAAATTAAAAATTAAAAAATCATTTTTTTTCTTGTTGTAATAAGTATGAAATATGCTTAAATTGAAAACATGTATAATCTTTCTGCTACTATAGACGATGCGAAACATCCCGAGAAAGAGAGAGAAAGAGAAAGGGAGAGAGCAAGCGACAAGCTCCGCTCCGCCTATTAAATTTTCTTCCTCGGACGAAAAAACCAACACCATTTCACCAGGGCCTACGCACTGTAATTTGTGCTGATATTTACAACTGTAGCAATGAAATACGTTTTGTCCAGTGCTACCTAAATATTCAAATAAATCAATAGGCAACGTTTAATTTATAAATAGAATACCAAAAACTAGGTTAAAACAATATTTATCTGTGAACTATTTCTTACTAGCCGTTCCCATCGCATCACTGCTCTCACTGTTTTTAATTCGTATTTAATACGATATTAATATTATAAATTATAGGAGGCACTAAGCCAATGTTTTATTCATTCAAGAATGCTGTATTTTAAAGTAAATATAGTGGTATACAAGTAATTGAAAAACAGGTTAATCTGTTACGCCTTGGGTGATTTTTCTAAGGTTCGTTTCAAAACATCCGAAGAAACCGCGAATGGATTCCCTCACTCTTTATTTCTCTCTCTCTCTCTCTCTCTCTCTCTGTATATATATATATATATATATACATATATATATATATATATATACACACACACACACAAACGCGCGCGGAATAGAAAGATACTCTGCGAAATATTGTTGTAGCGTACACAAAATAATTTTGTAGTAAACGCAATAGTTTTGTAATGACAATAAAATTATTTTGTGTTTTCTATTAAGCATATTTTACAAACTGAATACGAACAAAATATTTTGTGGCGGCCACAATTTTTTTTTGTGCAAAGATGTATTTAGTATGAAAACATTGGGACTACGTACTGCGTATCTCTTAATATTACATTTTTATTTGTAATCTTTATGTAGTTTATTACATTTACAGTCATAATTGTCTGTGCAACAACATTAAATTATAAATTATAATACTCTTATTATGATGTTACAAAAATTAAAAAAAATCAACTTCAAGGAATGAATTTAGAGAAAAAATAGACTTTTAATTTTGCTATCACATCATGTAATGCAGGGTTTTTCGTGATGTCTTTTATGCGGTCCACTTTCAAGCAAGGCTTCCGACGATAACCCGGGACGCCATTATGTTAATCCGGCACTGCCTATCACCCTGGAACGTCAGCTGAAGTCACTACGACACGAAGTAACGATACACCAAACAGACGATTATAGCCTGTATACTCAAGTAGCCAAAAATAGTTATGGTGGCGGCAGCCATTCATCGCGATCTCCAGTTATATATGTCGATACTATTAATTAAAAACTCTTATTGTATTTAGGTATTGCAATTACCGTGTTTTTGACAGTAAGATCACTCAACAAATTACTGAATTGCTCATAATAAGTGATAACGTTTTACACATAATCCACATCTCCAAGAGCAGTAGCTAAACGTTCCATCAGCTTTCATACATACAGGATGAGTCAGGACTGAGATGTTGATTTCAGGAGGTGTTTCTGTACGAGAAATAAAGCGGAAATGTATTTGGACTTTTTTCGATAAAGTAAAAATTGTGACAGCTACGGGATCTGAAAATCGAATTTTAAATTACATTACAGAAATTATTTCCTAACCATCTGATATTACGGAACATTATTTCGAACAGTGTTACAAGAAAGGGAGACCTTGAACCTGTAATGAGTCTGGTGGTAATATCACCGCCCCTTCGGTACGCACTTGAGGTTCATCGCCCTTTTTTGGCCGTTACTTTCAAAACACTGAGATATGATGCAAGTTTAGGTACCGTATGTTAACCAGAATGTGAAAAAAAAAAAAAAATTACCTAATTTGCACTTTATCGGGCTAACCGTTTTCGCGTTATCAGCATTTGAATGTTTAAAGGTATACGTAAGAATGCCTGAGGGGTATACAACCAACATGCAGTATACGGAAAACAAGAGGTTGTCCACACAAAGGTACAAGCAGGCATGGATATGCCGTGCTACTGATTTGGAATGTATGACGATATGTCACCACAGACGTGGAGGGCAGTCGTTACGACACTGAGGACAGGGTTTATATAACACATTTCCCTTCACAATAATACGGATGGTAATAAATAATTATGAAGGATGCGCTGGAATAAAGGTTAACCAGAATGCGCAAACTACCACGAAAATGTTGTACTGTCGGGTTCAGATCAGGTTATCAAATTGCGAGGTAACCACGCCATTATAGTGAAGGGTGGGAACAAATGCATGAAATGCAACCGGTTATGTTGTCTGGAACATGACATAAGTACATTATGCAGTGTATTATTTATTTATTAGTGTACGGCTATGTACGGTATTGTTGTAAATTAATGGCAATGTTTTAACTTGTTACATGTGACAAAAATTCTAAACCATTTATTGATCAGTACATAGATCTACATATGTTTTGACTAAGGCCATGGTTACAGAACATGCTGAAAGTGTACACAGTCCATTTCCACACATGAATGAAGTCGACGGTGAAGGGACCGGTGAACATGCACCACTACACCAGGATTTGCTTGTGCCGCAAGGCATGCATTCTGAACACGTATAGCCCCAGCTCTCGATCATTTTCCACGTCATTAGCATACACCTGGGCCTTTAAATGGCCCCGCAGGTATAAGTTGAGGGGATTTAGGTCCGATGATATAGGTGGCCATGTCACTGGGCTTCCTCGTCCAATCAAGCGCTGTGGGTCTATTGAGTCTGTCCAGATACTCCCTGAAAGTACGACTGAAGTGCGTTGGTGCACCCGACATGCATGTGCCATATTTCACGACGTAGGAGCAGTGGTACATCTTCCAGTAACCCTGGTAGTCCATTCTCCAAGAAGACTCGGCATGAGGCGCCATTGAGACGCCCAGGAAGGATGTGGGAGGCCAACTAACATCTCAACTGCAATGTCCACCGAATCATTCACAGAGAACTGGCGTTGGAACTGTGATTCACGAACGGCGTGAGGATTGACATGTGCCCACACATGACCATTGTGATAGTTAAACATGCCACCTCTCGTAAATTATGGTTCATCAGTGAAGAGGATGGTTTTAGAGAAATCTGCGTTTCTTGTTTCCTTTTATAGGAGCCATTGACAATACTGCTACTGAGCCAGGCGACCTGGCGGCTGAAGTGACTGCACTGACTGGAAGTGAAATGCACATAGTCACTTTCGACGTAGTACGCGACTCTCTGAAGATTGCGATGTGTTCATCACATCAGCAATAAGTCCCGTGATGATATGTGAGCTATTGAAGTAATGGGAATGTTTATAGATACATACACTTCAAATTGAAATAGTTTTATTGTGTTTTTATACCATTATAAAACATCAATAAATGCACTCACAAACAATTTTACTTTGGTAATTGTCACAAAAATTATAAACAAATTCGGGAGTTTTTTTTTTTGAACGGAGGCAGTCAAATGAATGACCAAGCGAATAAACACGGTTAATTCAACAAGGCATTTTGTTGACAATAATATGTTTGGCTCAACACAGAGTTTTTGTTTAGTCAAACGTGTATTTTGATGGATGAACAAAATATGTTTTCTTGCGTTTCAAATTTTTTTTATTCTACAAATTTTTTTTTGGGACAAATAAATATATTTTTTTTCTCTATTCGAACAAATATTTTGTTAGCTGGAACAAACCTTTATGTTTGTGCAGTGGGCTAAACTCTGTGGTGTTTTGATACCTAACTGTATATGTACCTTAAACTTTAGTATTATCTCTGTCGGTAACATGATAGCAACTGCAATTACATACCAATGACCACATTTATAGACGCGTGGCTTCATTACAACATAACAATTACATGGACGTTTAATCGGTAGCAATTCGTAATGTGATGGTGCAACGATTGTAATCCACGTAATCCACAACTCTGTTCTCATTGCTTAATGAAACACCACGCCTATATGGTAACTTTTCGACAAATGGTTCCAAATTATCAACACGTTGGTTTCATGCCTGCTTGCCAGAACTACGCCGGATTGTTCCGCTACACAGCATTTCGGTTTGCGTACCTCTGAGACATTCTTACGCACGCCTTAAAAGATACAAATACTGTTATCGCGAAAACAGTCAACTTTAGCGAGTGCGGACACGACGAAATTTTTGTTGTTTTTCACATTATGATTAACATACCGTACGTAAACGTGCATTACAATTGAGTGTTTCGAAAGTAACGACCTACAAAGGGCGATGAACTCCCAAGTACGTACGAAGAAGGGGATGATATGACCACCATACTCATAACAGGTTCAAGATCTCCTTTTACTCTATACTGTACGAAAATATGTTGCTTAGTCTGAAATGGTTTCGAAAATATTTGCCGAAAAGTAATTTCAAATTCGATTTTCAGTGGCGCGTAGCGACTATAATTTTTACTTTATTGAAAAATACCCAAATAGATTTCCGCTTTAATTTCTCGTACTGGATCACCTCCCGATATTAATACTCTCAGTCCTGACTCATCCTGTGCGTTTGTGTGTTGCTTTGACTCTCAATTTGCAGGAGAAAATTGCCTACAACTACATCTCAGCTTCTCATCCTTAGCGTCACGGAGTAATGTTTATGGATCCCGTCACCTTTCCTTGAAAAATCTTGACTTTGCACTGTTAGAACACTAAACACACACATATTTATTTTGCAGTTGCCATAACTCGCTAAAAGTACTGAGCTTTCAATTGTAGTTCTTGTTATTAATTTCTACGGTAAGAAAAACTGGCAGTTATAGTTATAACAGTGATAATTTATTTGTTTTTTTATTATTAATAATAATTATGAAACATTTTAAACACTTCCATACAAAATATGTATTAATAAATAAAAAAACGCAATATTTTCTTTTATTACCTGTATATTACTATTTAACGTTAATATTTATGTCACGCTGAGACTACCGTGTTATATAATTCTTGACAGCTTAGTACACTTATAAAGTTTGCCTGTGAGTGTTTTAGTATATTTTACACATATATACTATTGTTTAAAGTTAGTCATGTTCATCTGGAAACTCGTGATGCGTAAAACAAAAACTAATTGGAGAGTAAAATATTATATGCCTCGCCAACACAATATAAGCGTGGTATGTCTTTTCACAACATGGTCATCCATTACCTGCCGTGACAAAAACAGATAGCCCTAACCTCCAGGAACGAAGACTCGAGCGCAAAAGGGATTGTGGACTATACCAGTATGGATAGCACGCATTCGTACCACCTTCCGAGTCACGGTACACTATAGGCTGTTTACGGTAAAGTAAGAATTTTTTAAGGCTCTTCTTAAATTTTCCTTTCATCTTTATACTACTTGTTATAAGTATTCCCTTGTTGAATATGAACACACTGGTCTGGAAAGTTGACGTATACGGCAAAAAAAAAAATTAATTTTTCTGGTTTTTATGATTGTTGAGAAAACCTTCAAAAGTGCTGACTTTACATCGTTTTTCCGAAACAGCAGTGGCAAGTACTAATGACTATGTCACTGAACGTTAGATCGCTAATGTTCAGCATTACCGACAGCCGTAATACAGTTAACATAAGCGAAGTCAATGCATTGCTGTAACCGAAACCTGACTGCATCCGCGAATCCCTTCAGTACTAATATAAAAATAACGTTTTTTTGCGATAGATAGAATAGGAAGTTAGGCGTTGGTTTAGCTATTCAGAAAAGCCGTAAGTTATGTTCAAAGACGGTCATACTCGGTTACGTATTAAACCGATAGTAATAATGTGACTAGTCGAGCCGGGATCTTAACAATTTGCCTAGAAATCATATGTAGGGAACTGCAACACTCCGAATTAAAAATTGATAGTTAACTTATCACATTTGATGAAATTATAGTGTTGGGTGAATTCAACATTAATATGCTAAAAAATAAAAACCCCGAAGCGAAAAGCATAGCTGATGTTTTACAAATATTTCACCTAACACGACTTTTTAATGCTCCAAACAGGATCATTCTGACTACGGAAACGTTACTAGAGCTTGTTATTATAAAACATTATAGTAAAAGGCCTGGCACAATTAACCATGAACTGTTAGTCCATGACATTGTTCACTTAAACCTGTCAATCCGAAATACCCACAAGGAGCATAAATTACTACGTGACAATCAACAAGTTGTCCCAAACTTATTTGTTAAAGTCTTCGGAAATTTCTTATAGTCCACGGTCATAGAGACAAATTGAATCCATAAAAAAATTATACGACCATAAAACATTATCACACAAATTTTTGATTAACATGCTACAAAATGTTGGTGAGGTACAAAAACCTTAACACCTCTTCGATGACTGCTGATATACAAAAGTAAAATCAAGAACGATATCAGGCCAAGAACAAAAACTGAAAAGAATGATACTTAAGTTATTTCGTAATCCCATTGAATACTGAATTCGTAAAGTCAAAGCAGACTATTCTTCACTAAAAAGTCAAATGCGTACATAAACTATGAAAAATTATGGAACAGGTGCAAAAACTTCAAAGTAACACAAAAAAAGTAGACATTCCTACAGAGCTACAAAAGACGTATGAACTAAATGACTACATTAATTTAAAAGCAAATATATTCCCTTATAATGTTTATATGTACTCTGATAACTAGAAACTTCTCATAAATTTACCAATCGCAAAGATAGCAAAACCGATAGAGTACTACCATTTGAGATCAATAACAAACATATACTTTTTTCCTGGTGACTGTCTTTAACCATTGATGTACCAATATTGTACCTATAAAGTCCAAAGGCTTACAAATTAGTCTGAAGAAAGTTATGACCAACTAAATGTGTCGCTATTCGAATGCCCGCCAAAAGGCACCTTATCCCGTCGTGACGTCACTGCACAGACGGGAGTCTCTTGTCCAGTGGAGAAGTTTGTGCATGTCCTAACATCTGGGTATTGAGAGCCGATGTCTTTAGACGCGAGCTGAGAATGGAGCAGCGCCGGAATGCATGAGTGGGAGAAATGGGAGATCCCCGAGAAAATCCGTCGACCAGTGGCGTCGTCAGGCACAATTCCCACGTGTGAGTTAGTCTCTTTTTAAAATGGGCCATATATCGTGTTTCTCGTCAGCACAGTTGTGAGATAGCTATATACGCCGAAACTAGAAACAAATCTAACACTTCATGAAATAGTAAATGGCGTATTTTACCACACTGCACGAACACATTGCACAAAACTCTGGATAAAATATTCTCACATGCGCTGAGAGACACCGAAAAAAGTAAGAGGTGTTTTTTGGCAGTAGCACGTGGTTTAAATGGAAATAAACAATTTATGCCTGTTAAAATCATTATGGTGTAAGTACGACTGTTAAAAATTTCCTTTTTGTTCGTATACTTACTAGAGAAGCTGTGTATGTTACAAATAACAATTCCGCCTGCATGTACTTATTTTGCCTTATAATTTTGGTTACATTAATTGGTTCAATGCACATTTACTAGTATTTACTTTGTAATTGCGTAATTTTTGATGAAATCAAAGTTACACATTTTCTAGAGAACCAAATTTATACAGAAATATTATTATATTACCAAGTAAGCATTGCACGCCTACTTAACGATAACGATTTTTTAGCTGACACATGCGTTTGGTACAATATTTTCAGTTGTTAAAACATTTTTTGCAAAACAATTTTCGGCAGTCTGATAAATATAGACCTGCCGTGTAGATTTAAAACCGTATTTTTTGAAAAGAGGTATATGTTAACATAAGAAATCAATATTATTACTGGTTGTAATGCAGTAATGAACCTGTACCTTCTGATTTTGTAGCAGTCAGTATTAACAAAAAAGTATATTGACACAAATTTGGATAGCCTATTATAACTTTTTATTTCCTATGCAAGGTATTTATACTGAAATTGCTGTTACAAAGCAAAAGTCATAAAATTAAACATAACATACTATGAGGTAAAGTCTGGGACCATAAATAAAAAGTGGCATGTTGGAGATTTAACCTCGGAACTTCAGCATCCGATTTCCCCACTTTAGTGTTCAAAGTCACAGCAACTGGTGGCAAATGACTGCTGTTAACTAGGTTATACATATCCAAACGGGCCTTACTACATAGAGAAATATGTTCAAGTTTTATATCCCCACTATTTTTTTAGAGTAGCCGGTATCTCACCATATTTCACCATGTGCCAGCGAAATATGTGTCTGTGCAGTGACGTCAGGCCAATGAGAAAGCGTTTCGCGGTATCGTGATAATCGCATCGCCACTTAATCACCGCTTTTAACCGATCATAACTTACTCAACGCCGGCTTTCATTAAATAAACGATGCAAATATACTTTCACGTATGTATCAGAATGTGGATTTTCCAATTTCAATTATATTTATTACATATGCATGCTGCCTTTTAGTATTCTTCCTGCAGAGTCAAAATTAATTGAAAAAGTGGATCGTAAACAGATAATTACTTTCTTGGACAGATAAAATCTTGCGTTCGAGAAGCAGTCAGGCTGTCTTCCTGGGTATACAGTACTACCTGTCACACGATGCTGGATGTAAACCCCTATATTTACAGAGCAATGGACGAGTCGGAAATAGCGGTTGTAACATTCTTAGACTTTACAAAACGTTTGCTACATTAGAACTCGCTATACTTTTATAACGCGCCTAAAAGAGAAAGGTATTTCCAGAACAGAATGTGAGTTGTTCCGTATATAACTGATTGGCAGCACCGAGTCCATTTTAATTCTAGCAATGGTCCATTGACCCCAACAAAATAAAGTGTTTGTACAAGTGTTCTCCAAGGGTACATTATAAGTCCCCACTTTTGTTTTAAATATATATATATTGCAACGTTCGTCTTTGTTTGTTTATAACGTCCGCCTGTAATGGCCTCATTAACGACGTAACGCGAATTTAGAACGTCACCTTGTATATGACTAGTTAGGTCACTTATTCTACCATCGACATAACAAGCTGGAAATTATACACCGGAAATTATTCTTACTGACGCCCGAAAAGCGTAAGTGGATTGGTTTTTGCCAATGTGAAATACGTTTTCAATTACAGAGACTACTGTGGCCACCTTAAAGAATATCTGAATGCCGTTGTCGCGGGACACATGGCTTGTGACATCAGAAACAATATGGATCAAATGGCGAGTGTACGCTACTCAGAGCGTATCCCAAACCTCATAGGGCAATTATGCATCCGTGATTTAATTGAAACAGGTGCAGGGACGCACAACTTCGCATGAACCCGAGCCTCTCCATGTGACACCATCTTAAGAGTGCTGAAGAAACGAGCACCACTATCACAGTCCACGGCCCAGGGCGCTAGGAAACAAACTAACCAATCGACTTGTCCCGCCACAAACAATAGCGAATATCCCCATTCATTTCTGGGCGTCTCGTTAATATATTATTTACCCATCAAATTTTTAACAGGTTAAAATTCATTCTATTTTCAGTAGATTTGCTAAATTGTTTTATATCATCGGTATTTTTTATGTTACTATTTAATTACTCTGCGTGGGTTCTGTTTCGCCCCACTTCAAGGCACGGCCATGGGAGAGGGGGGTGACGCAGTTCCACTTGTCACAAAACACGACCAGAGGCTCTCACACAAAAAAGAGAGTTGGCACGCATGAAGCAATCCATTACCACCTTTTCTGCCTACACCTTATCCTCCGAAATAAAATAATTAACACTTAAAATACCAACATAACACTATATATACGAGATCCACCATATTTTATAAATTATTCTGAGTTACTACAAATTTTTTACTCATTTCTACGATAACATTTACTCCAGTAACCTTTAATATTTAAGATATTTTATAACACTGCTTGAATGAAAACATGATTGGAAATGGCTTGCCACAATATACATACGCATACATCTATAACATATTATATATATGTAGTATGTAGTATATATATATAGTTTGCTAAATTCTTCAGATATATAGGCTGTTCACTATTAAGACCTCGTTCTTAAGAGCCGTCGAAATCTCTCCACCCCAATATATCGGCTGCAGCCAATCAACTGGTCAAATGCAGTTGTTTACAGACCTAACCATGAAATACATAACAGAATAACTGTGTTATATCCATACCGACTTTAAGAGTTATATAACTGGTGGAATAGTAATAAACTCAAACATAACCCACAAAAATTCAGCTGTGTGGTATTTGGAACTCCCAGAACAACAAAATAATAGGAGATTATTACTTCCATTGAACTAAGTGAAATCCCGCTTTCCACAAGTACAGCATTACCGCAACCTGGGAATTACATTCGATGAGAATTTGTCATCTTCTTGCGGCCTACAAATGGTCTTTCTTAGGCTTAAGAGGCCGTTTCAGCGTTTCATGAACACTAAACAACCCATATCAATCCCATTTACTTCAAAGCTTATTTTGCTATGATTAAAGCACGAGAGATGATTTGTGTTTTATTTATCGTCCGGCCGCACTTATTTTAAATGTGTTACACGTTGTCGAGTGCAAGTAATCGTTTAATCATTAACCTTATAAATGCCGTTGTTGTTCAATGTTATGATAAAATAATTCCATGGATCATATTTGTGAGAGTGCATATAAAAAAGAGCGAATGGACGTTCGATATAATGTAAAGACGTTTTCTATTTTTTTAATTTTTTTTTTTTGACACAACTGTAACAACATTATCCTTGACGTAAATAGTGTTCATGCGGGTTGCATAGGGAGTCGCACTCTCCAACAAAACAGTCATCTTAGGTGTTCAAGTAATAATTGGATGTGTATATGGCGTTGGTTTGGTGACATTTCTAGTATATGTATAAGACTTAATGATAAAAAAATTTGTTTACCACGTGCAATCAAATGTATGTCACTTCCGATATTCTTTGTGCAACTGTCAGTAACGTATTTGTTTTGTATGTATGTGTATATCTATATGTATACAAACACGTGCATACGTATGCAGATAGACAGACAAAAGAGAGAGACATGCACCCCCGCTAATCTACATATTTTTTTTACAGCCTGTGTGGTGAGCGGTGACGAGGAATGGTTTGACGGCAGCTTATCGCCAAATTCAAGACATTTCTACAGCAGTAAAGATGATAATGACCGTTCCACACCTCCCGCCAGAAAGAGGCCAGCCGTACGACGCTGCCGTGCCTTCTGTTAGCATGCAAGACGGCATGGCGGCAATCGCAGCATATGTGGGAGAAAAAGGCATTTTTCCAGCATATGCAGCCTCTCTTTAACAACGTGGAACTGTTTTGGATGAGCGCCGTCACACTCCAGACATGCAGTGTTTTTAACGCACCCAGACGCACAAACAACGCCTTGGAGTCATCCCATTCCAAAGTATTAGGTATAATGAGACCTCACACAAATATATGGTGGTTTGTTGTTTTCTTGGTTAAAATACTAATGTCTTTCAAACCTGATTACAGTGCATTACTGGGTGGCAACCAGGTTAGGATAAACTGCAAGGGAACCAAAAACACGAGAAAAAAATCAGGCGATACGTGGGTATGTTGTTGAGAAAGGAATACAGTTTCCTTGAAATTCTTAGACGTGCAAACCAAACATTAGACTCCCTATTTAATGAATTTAAAAGACAAAATGTTATTACTGAGGAACTGGCTATAGAAATAGAACTAGAATAAAATCCTATGAAGCAGGTCTTCAAGCAGCACGTGCAGCCAGACAAGCAAGGGAGCCTCCTCAACGTCCGCCTACAACACAAGCCTATGAATCTGCTACTGCCGACGTTTGTAGTGTGCCTTGTTGAAAGGACGTGTTATAACCTTGCGATCACTGCGCTGTATGTGGAACCTGCTCTGGCATTCTTGTAGAACGAGCCGAGAGGATTGGTTTACTTCGGCGGCCTATATGCAGAGGTAGAGCCGGAGACCTTACGCGAGTATTTTTTAGGTGTTTTAAGATGAAGACAGATTTTGCGTTCCTCAACGCATGTTTAAACTTTTCTCCAAGTATGCCACAGTTGCAATTTTGTTTTTGGTACTTTCCGCATAACTAAATACTTATGTTATTTAAACAGTCTTTAAACATCTGCATTTGCAGCAAATAATTTTAATAATTGGGCAATGGCTATTTTCAACGACATATTAAAAATAAATTCTAACTTAAAAGGAGTCACGGTTAAGATGATAAGAGATATCGATGGTGTCTATTTGTTTAGGCAGACTGTTAATTTAATATGTTTTTGACAATCGGAATATTTTGTGAATGTCCAAGATACTACACATATAACGCAAGATCGTACAGTTATTTTGTTTCTCGAGATACAAGACTGCCTGATGTTCACGTTCGATAGGTCCGATATATTATCTTATTTGATGTATGTTCATTCCTTTAAGTCGTAAAGCAGAAATATTTAATTTTAATTATTTCCTATTATATTTCAATATTCGTTGCTACAACTTCGTGCGTTTGTTCAAAGTTACTGTATCTAGAACGGTGGACTATGTCCTTTCATCGTGTGGCTACGATATACTATTGGTGTTTTCATTATTAAGATGTTTCTTTGCGACTTCAAACCAAAAGATTTCATGTTAATTAAGGCAAGAAATTTGATCTCAAAAATTAGGTATGCAAGAATTGTTTTCGGGGCGATAATTATAAGTCGTTTTTCTTCCAATTGAAAAAAAAAGCTACAACAAGCTTTGATTCACATAAAATCTTTAATTGTTGTACTCCATTATTGCCTTCAAAAATTCTACTGTAAACCACTTCTGTAGTATTTCAGTGATATTAGTATACTTTAAGTGATACTGCGTAAGCAATAGTCACTATATTCATATATCGTAACGATAAACCTACATAGCTCTTCACATTGTTACAAAGTCTGTAATGAACGTCACCACTGGCAAGAGTTTTATGAAATAGAAAATATTACATTTATAAAGCTAATTAGATAGGTGGGGTTAAAGTTCTTATTTACGAGGTTACTGAAAACGGTGAAAATTTATTGGACAATTAGGGACGAGAAAGAAAGCGTCTCCTGCTTTTAAATATTCTCCCTGAGTAACACCAGATAACTTTCAAGAACCAAAAGCATGATAGCCGCACCAGAATCGAACCCGGGTTCATTAGAAGAAGAGTCCGGTGTACTGCTATAGCGTTGTATAAAGACTCAGAAAAATGTGTCGTTTTTAAACAAGATATCCTCTTTCCGGCAGTTTACATTATGTTGTTTGTGTAAGTATATTCCGTAACTCTATACAATAATCTTTATACAAAAGCTATCTGTAACGAAATTATATTTTCAGCTAAAATGTGTTTATCTTGTCCCGTCGTTATATGACGGTGTAGAATATAACTTAATATTTGTGTAGTTATCGTACGTTTTGTGGTACTGCTAAACTGTTGGTTTATTTCAGTGCTGTAAATTGTGGAGTCATAAAAATTTATGCTTCAGAATTTAAAATGTATTGTTTCCCAGATGTCGGGATTATGGTTCACTGATACTGTAATTTCAAAATAAATTATTTATACCTACAACATACTGTTTATTTTTTCTGTATGTTGTAATTTACTTTCGTAAATGACATCACGTTGTTTCTTAATAAAATGGCACTGCTAAGTATTTTGGAATAATGTTGTTTTATTTATCTCTTTACACTTTCCTAAAATAATTTCCTCAGTTGTTAATTAATAAAAAATGTTCAGCCGAAAATTATAATGTGTTATAATGTGTTTTACAACAAATAATTGCATTTGCTTCTGACGTATTGAAAACTTTTATTCGTGTTCTATTTAAGAACAACTAAATTACATCGCCGGCCCCAAAAATACCCTGAACTGCCATAAAGAGAAGCTTATGACCTTACATTTCTTATCAGCTTTAACACATGCTTTTTGGACCCTAAAAATAATATTTACTTAATATATGATTTTTATGTTTATCAGTTTCAGTATTATTTTTCATGTGATCTATCTTAATGGCAGGATGCATCTATTTTTTTTTTGGCAGATGATTTGACAGAGTACTTAGTTATCTTTTCAACTGTATTTTTAATTTGGCCGTTTATTGATGTCTTTAAATTTTTACATTTCCATATGTTTATTTGCAAGGCCATTATATGCTTTTTGACCGTTGGGGAAAATTCTAAGTGACAGTAGGAATGATTTTGAATCGTGCGCCTCGTGATTGGCCAGTTTATAGGAAATATTCTTTAGTTCAGAGTTTAAGGAATAAGACAGACATCATGCCACGTAACGTGAGGTAGCCAGCCCGGGTGGGCTGCGCACTTGGTGCTGATTGTATTTTTTCGTTACGGAAAAGCCGAGTTCGCGCCCCTGAATTCACAGGCCGTCTTGAGTATACGGAGACGCGAAGTGTTTAATGAAAGAAGCCTGCCTGTACGGTCCCCGCCCGCGTGGATTCAGAGAGGTTAACTAGAACTCGTGCGACGTCGGTTATGTGCCCATAAGAACTCCGTAGGCCCGTACAGTTACATGGGGAAGACGTCACCCAGGTTCCTGCGCATCCGAGAGGATGCCTCGTCACTGTACCTGGTCGTCGGGAAACTTCCTGATTCAGCCATTTTCGGTAATCTTGTAGAGCTAAGCGACTTAAAAAATGCAGTTTTTCACGTAATACAGTCAGCACGAAATTTCGAACGTTTCACACACCGCCATGTTCACTGTTAGAAATGTATAAAGATTTATAGAATCTTTTGCGGGTATGTAGAATTAATTTACGGAAAGGCACTCCGTAGTGACGAATAATAGAAATGAGCTCCGTTAATATAAAATACGAAAGTTCTCCGTATTCATATGACTTCAATTTTGAGACACGAACAATGCCGATGATACCTGAAGCGTATAAAATCCCCTCTTCACAATACTACTTCGTGTAAAATATTAGTAGGTGAGTGGTGAACCTCTCATGGAGTGCCAATTGGTTGATTATCGTTCAAATTCTGATACAGTACAAATCCTTCTGTACACACAGTGAAACAAGCACGCAACAAAAATAAAACTATTATTCGGAACCTCGCTTTACAAACCGCAAATAGCAAGTGCTCTAACAGGACTTGAAACAAGACAGGAGTGGTTTTCACTTTCAGACTTAGTGTAAAGGTATAGTAAGTTAGTCTCTCGAGTTATTGATTGCTAATTTTTTGATTCGTGTTCAAATCCCAATACAGGACAAAATATATAAACTCTATTTTAAATTATCTATTTTACACAGTAAAATACATTACGAAAGTAATACTCTTTCATTACCCCTGTTTTTAAACCGTAAATAAATAATTAAAACAAAATCGCACGCACTCTTAACATAACTGGAAACTAAGAGGTACATGCTTCATTTTAATAAATTACGTATTTAAAACACTAAATTTTTGTGAAATCGTGGTTGGCGAGTTGATAATGTGTATGAATGTCAAAATTTTTTTCCTAGTTCAAATCGCGCCACCGAACGAAACATTATATTTTTATAGTCATTTTTATACATAGTGAATCGCCCACATAACGAAAGTAAAACTTTTTTGCCATCCCATTTTGTGAAGAGCAGATTTAAAAAAACTAAATTGCAAGCTTGTGAACACGTTCCGTGTATTCCCGGAGATACTTGTGAAATTCATGGAGAGAACGTTATTGGAAAAAAAGAAGATACCGTAATTTAACGCAGGTCTCTGAATAATTTTTAAGCGGTATTTTCCTTAACTTACGGGCATTTTTTCTAACAGTGTTGTTTATCACGCTAATGACTTTTTCCAAAGTCTACTGCGAGTAACCCTGAAATGAGTTCCAACCAAGCTTAATGCTAGATTTTTATTCGAAATAAATATTTTTGAAGAATTGCTCAAGTTTTGGCGGAATTTGAACATTTTAAATACACAATTGTAAACCATCACGAGGGTGCTAGTGTTACGATGGCCACTGCCCAAAGTAAAATAGTGATTTGAAATTGCCATAATAATATATATTTATATAATGTCGCAAAAGAGTTGCCTATTTTAAATTAATGCTATCTGGATTGAATTATCAGATTTGTCTTGGAAACTGAAATAAATTAAAGCATAAATTAAATTTCCAAATTTTTGAAACCATAAGCTGATTGTTCTCATTCCAGTAAGTAGCACGTAGCAAATTTTCTCCTGATATATA